>BQNB010052042.1:0-37593 GCA_026074375.1 Tanacetum coccineum
TTCTGCTAATGGCCTTCCTAAATTCCTTGTTTGTTGTGGTGCCTCGTACGACCGAACATACAAATATAAGTGATGAGTCATAAAAATACAAGTAATCAAAATTCAAGTTTATAAAATAATCGTCAATTTCTTACATTCGCCTTGGTTCGGTATCCGATTTGGCTCCCGGGGTGGTTCACCGCCTGCATCACCACCGTGTGATCGACCACATTTGTGTTTAACAAAAGAATAAATAATGTTTTTAATGCATAAAATGTTGAGACCACATTTGTGGTGGCGATTTAGGTGAGACCAATTTTCACATATTTGACCAAAAACTGAGTTGAAAATGTGGGCCCAAGCCCTCACCTTGCTACCACTTTTGTGGTCTCCATAAAATTCCGAAGCTATATGGCACAATTGTTGTAGTGATTGACTTTAGTTTAAGATAACTTATTATGTATTTATCCAAACCTTTGACAAAAATGGAATTATCAAGTATAACACATTCATGTTTAAGATGACTTGAGTGATTGAATTTTGGATGATATGCTTATGATGCTTAAGATTTTTGGGCACAACAAAGCCAAATTATCATGAGCAAACGCTCATATCTTACATAATCAAAAACCAAAGCCAATATCAAAAAACATAAAGATAACAGAAATTATTAATTGCATGTAAGTTGAATCTTCATCATCACGATACATTTTTCTCTTAGCATTTGTTTCTTTAGTTTCCTCTTCGCTTTTCTTTCTGGTTCCTAAAATCCGAGATCTGATGTTGAATCATTGCCACCGCTTGGAGGGGATTAGAGTTGTAACCTTCAAAGTATATACATCAAAAAATAATAAATAGTACCACATGCAAAAGTATCCTTTACAGAACTAATAATAGCATAATAAATAACCAAATTATCAGAAAGGCTTAAACATCTCCAGGTTTGTAGTTCAAATTATAATGTGATAACTGTGGATTCAGCCCCCTTTAACCCGACTACCCAACCCTGCTGAACACCAATCAAAACAGCAAAGTGGGTTTTCAATGCTTTGTATATTAAAAGGAAAACTGAATACATTATTATATGAAACCTACAACCTATTTATAGACTAATGCTAACAAAGTTATGTACACAAACTTGCATGAAATGAGACGTGGGTATACTCCCATTATCTCTTGAAGAATAGGTAAACCAAGAACTAGTAAAACCAACGTGTGAAATTCCTGGTCCATTGCCATACAATTCGGTACCTATCAACTCTTATCTTCACACATAACTTGGCCCACAAACTGACCCATACCTGCTGACCCGTGACCCATCAAGATTAAATCCAACATTCACCCCCGTAATCTTGATGCCTTTCATGGTCACGGCTCTTTCGATCATAATCACGAAGACGGTCTCTTTCTCGGTCTCACAGGGGAACTCACTTTCCTGCCACGACATTCTTTATTCTCTTTTCTTGCTTTCTGTTGCGTCTTCCTTGCTCATGCTACTCGTCACTTTCGTCTACTTGCTTTCTCTCTCATTCTTGCTTCTTGCTTATCGGTTCTTGCTTACCGACTCTTGCTTGCCGTCTCTTGCTTGCCGACTCTTGCTTGCCGACCCTTGCTTGCCGACTCTTGCTTGCCGACCCTTGCTTGTCGACCCTTGCTTGTCAATTGTTTCTTGTTTGCTACTTGCTACAAACACGAAACTTTCTCCTTGCTATCGTTGTCTTGCCTGCTACTTGCTACAGATGCGACAACCTTCTTGCTTGCTAACTTGCTGTAAAGTCTTGCTTGTTTCCTGCTTTGAGAAAGCACCTCTTGCTATGTTACTTGCTGCGTTCTCTTGCTACCTTTCTTGGTGTGATCTCTTCCTATCTTGCTGCATTCTTTCACTTTTCTTCTTGCTAATTTTCTGTTTCCAAACAGTGCATGTTGTTGCATTCTTGTTGCGTTCTTCTCGTCACCCACTGTGATCAAGAAACTTGCTGCTTGCTTTCGTCTTTCTCTACCTGATTACATAAGATGCAATCGTCCCTTTCTTGCTCTACACACATCGGGTATGCGCCCAGTGGCTCTGATTCCACGTGTGGATTCAGCCCCCTTTAACCTGACTACCCAACCCTGCTGAACACCAATCAAAACAGCAAAGTGGGTTTTCAATGCTTTGTATATTAAAAGGAAAACTGAATACATTATTATATGAAACCTACAACCTATTTATAGACTAATGCTAACAAAGTTATGTACACAAACTTGCATGAAATGAGACGTGGGTATACTCCCATTATCTCCTGAAGAATAGGTAAACCAAGAACTAGTAAAACCAACGTGTGAAATTCCTGGTCCATTGCCATACAATTCGGTACCTATCAACTCTTATCTTCACACATAACTTGGCCCACAAACTGACCCATACCTGCCGACCCGTGACCCATCAAGATTAAACCCAACATACTTGACTATGTTAGGAGGATGCTGAGGTACCTTATACTTCATACCATTAATATAACTTTTTATTATATCTGGTTCTGACTTTTAATTTGTTTGATTGGAAGAAAGGGGTACTTAGTATATTTTATGGTTATAAAACAATAATTGCAGTTTCTTCGGCATGCATTTGTTAGTATCGGGAAGGCGCATGCTGAACGATTAATAGGTATCAGTCATCACCTCTCACTTGTATGATAAGACAACTGAATAGCTATTTTATGCAATGGTGAAGCGAGATAACAAGCTAAGATTACAGGTAATGGATGTTACTCTTCATCGTTCACACATATTGTAATGGTTATTTGCATTAAAATTAAAATCGCTCCACTATGATCAGAATCATTACCTTGACATATTTTAGTATTAGTTTGTCTTGCAATTTTACAAGTTAATTAGGTTAGTTACTTTGTAAAATATAGTTCGACAAGTTCACTACAGATGCTATCTTGATTGTTACGATGTCGTTTAGACTTGCGCTTTGTTATTGGATTTTGGTTTTTATGTTTAACTTTGTGGCACTTTGGCAATTTTAAGTGCAGGTTGGAAAAGCTCATTATGCTCGCTTGGCCTCTCCTTATAGCTGAGAAGGAATGGACATTTATTCTACTGTTATGTATGTAAGTTTTTGGACTTAATTTATCTTTACGATATTATTAGCTTCATATTTATAGTTGCCACTATTATGTAACTTTAGGGGTAAGCTATTAATCATTGGTCTTTTGTGTTGTAGCACTTGAAGCAGGATATGAAGTTGAGTTATCTGGCACATGAGCTAATATCTACATACCGCTTAGCTCCTCAGTCATGGTAATTGTGTATATATCTTTTTAGCTATTTATGTTTCAATGGTCCTAAAGTTATGAATTTTCTCACAAGGCTTTCAGTCAGTAATTAGTCATTATCAATGTAAATAAAAGGATGGTCACCAGGCATTTGTTTTTCAGCTTCTTACTATTTTAAATCAGTTAGTTGAAGTAAATCGTCCAGAGAAAGTGTACAATCTTTTATATCCAATAATCAAGCGTACGGAATCTTATAGCATAATGACTGATTCTTCCATGAACAATCTGGTGCATTTGGCTGGAAGATTAGCACCTTCATATGTACTCAGCCGTATCCACTCAACTTTAAAGTTTCAAATTTTAATAAACAATTTTTAGTTTTCCACACAATAAATAAGCCTTGATTAAGGTATTTTGTTTTAGCGAATTGCGTTTAAAACTGAAACGCTGCTTCTCTTTTATCAGGTGCTTTGAATGTCCCGATGCTGTTTACAAGCCATTCACTTGGACGCGACAAACTTAAACAAATATTGAAACAAGGAAGACAATCGCAAGATGATATCAATCAGACTTATAGAATAATGAGACGAATCGAGGCCGAGGAGATAACAGTTGATGCATCTGAAGTGATTATTACTAGCACTAAACAACAGATAGATAGATGAGCAATGGGGTTTGTATGATGGGTTTGATCTTGGTCTGGAGAGAGAACTTAGAATGTATCAACCAGTAACCGAGTTTCAGCTAAACAACAGATAAGTCGAGTTTCAAAAATTATTTTAGATTATTTTGTTTCAGGTAATACCTCCGGGAATGGAGTTTAAGCATATTGTTCAACAAGGTGGTGGCATTGACGATGATTCAAAAAGACATCAAGATGGTTTGACCACTCCAAACCCGCCTGTTTGGTCTGAGGTTTGTTTAACAGTCCCGATGCATTAAGATCTTACTATAACAAATAAGCAATACGGATATGACTAATGAGTATTTTTTGTTAAGTTTATATATACAGACGTATAAACTCAAGATTTTTATATTTATATCAGATATAAATATCAAAAGTAAAAAAAAATGTATCCCTTGTAACTGTATGAAAAGAATGCTTACAAAGTTACAATTACAAGAGTGAAAAAACAGAAAATTTAGCTCATAAATTTCCTACACAAATCTACAGACAACTTTTATGATTTTGCATTCTTAAATATGTGAATAATATGTTATACTTTGTTTGGGATGAATCATCTGGCTATTAATATGATGCTTTTTCTGGATTCTACTATGATGGAAATACAGGTGAGAAATTATGAGCATGTGTTCGACATGAACCGGATCTGCTACAATTTTTTTTCTTTATTCGTTGGTATTCCTGACGATTATTACAAAAAACCTAAATCAAAAAGTAGTATATTGGCTAACAAGAAGAAAACGAGTAATGTATTATCCATGTGGAAGCAGAGGAGTCACGAAAGTCAAGCACCACTGGTGGCTCTTGATGGCAATTCATTAGCTCTGGCAGAAGAAAGATCCAACCCTACTGGATCGTCAACAAAGGGCAAATTAGTAAAAGACAATACAACTCTAATAGTTTATGACTTTATGTGAACACACCTGTTCAGCCTGACAGTTTAGATGCACAGGATATCCCAGGCCTGCAGCTAACATCTCTACTTTAAGAGGCATAATAAGGGGATCCGGTAGAGTAGTGGTGAAATAGATACTGCATATGTGGACCATCTACAAATGTGTCTATCGGTTCATCAGTGGCCACTAAAGCACGCAATTGAGCAGTGCCATATAGGACAGACACATCGGCTTTAGGCTCTTACACACCACCAGCACTTACTGTGAGCGCCTGAGCGGTAAGAGACGGTTATCTGAGCTGCCTGCACAGTCAGCTTTATCTGTTAATGAACATCCTCATACTATTATCTGGATCGAGCTGCTGAAAGGAGGAGTTTGTATGGCTCATTTTTTTTTGTGATGTATCATAAATTAAGTGAATGACCAATTTCTTTTGTCTCTGGCTTATGACTAGAAAAGCTCAATATTTAGAACTCTTAAGGTGCTCAAATCTACCTAATTTATCCATACGAGATGAGATGTTTAGCAAATTAATTAAATAGTATGTTTAAATTTGTTTTGTACCTAATTACAGCTATGAGGCGAACCTTGGTGTTTATCAGGAAACTTGTGGCCTATTGGTAGCATGGTGGTTACTTAAGGCACCTTGAGTGGTGTCAAAGCAGTAAGAATGATGCCTACGAATGATCTCCAAGCAGATTTTATCGGAAAAGGAGATGCTCTCGATGACTTAAGATGGTATTAATTTCATTCCAATTGTATTTTTTCCATCATGCTCCAGACTATGTTCTGATATTATGCAGAGTTTGATATGGAACTTAATTCATTGACTGATGATTATGTTGTATCAAAAGGTATGCGGCTCTTGAATTGTTTGAATTGTAATATCATCTTAAATTTCTTGATTTTGTTTGAATACATGAGTTCTACTACTCAGAATCTGGTCTTTATTTTTACTTGCATATTTATAAGATAACATAATAAAAGGGGTCATGGGTTCATGGTGGATAATTCTGGTCAATGGTAATAGGTTGTTAAACATGAATTTGTTATATGTGGTTTATGCGTATTATCACCTTTTCAAAGTTTTATCATCCTCGTGGTCTCCAAGAGTTTGCAACAAATTGAGGTATGGTTGACAAGTCGATATGATCTGATCACCTAAACATCGTCTTACAGTTAATAAAATGACTTAGGTTGAATAATAGACATGTGGTAATTAAGCCCACACAAGGTTAGAATAGTTCTGCTTATAATTCATCCAATTATGATATGTAGAACGTGTTACAGAAACGAGAACACTCTATTATTATAGACTTATAGATTGGCGGACAATTTCATTTTTGGTGCAACAAAACTTAAAAGCTATGTGAGTATGTCTTTATATCAGTATTATCTTTTAAGCTTGCAGCTTAAAACTGGGCATAACCAGAAGCTATAAATCATGGAATATTGTTTTTTAGAAGCTCATGTTGCAATATAATTAATTTTAAGGTCTAGATCACTCTACTACACTCCTTGGTTATAGAGAAAATATGAGGTAATGGGAGCTATAATTGTCAAGCCTACCAACTGCATTAGCTGTACTATTGTGCACTGGATCTGTTAATTGAGTTATTTATTATGCCAACACAAGTAGATGACTGAAATTTTAGTACAGCTATGTGTAATTTTCGTATGCATCTTTTTTTTTTCTTGAAGAACCCAGCCAACACATTAGCTTAGTAAGCAAACAAAGAACTGGTCATCAGGATTGGTGCTTCCTGTTATGATTGGTGTCGTTGGCTTTATAGTAACTGCAGGTACATATTTTATGCAAAATCCAGTATCAGGTGGATTGGTGAGCACATAACTTGCAAATTGTTTACTTTTTCCTGCACAAGGTATGGCTCTTTTGTTCACCCGCCTGTTTGTACTAAGTCGTTGTGGATAGTTTTTTGCCGATAAGTAGAGATTCAAAGATGGACATTTGTGTAGCGGGTCCAAATGGATGCGTTCGAGTTGCCCAGTTAGTATTAAAGTTGCACTCTACTTTTATTTTCTTATATAAAACCATAGCCACATTTGGGAAGTTGTGTTTTGATCCGAAAGTATATGGCTTTGAAAGCATACTCTGTATGATTTTAAGACTTATTCGACATGTTTGACTTTTCATATCATTAGATGAATTTGATCATTGTACTTATCGGGAGTTGTAGGATCTTTTACGACAACATTTTGTGTCTCGGTAGCCGAAGAGTATCATAGGAGTCAAGCTCATGTAAAACCTATAGCAGAAGCGACTGAAGTAGCTTGATTTTGCATAAGCTCAAGTCTCAAAAGCTTTTGGTCATTTTAGATGCTTTATATCAGGCAATTATGTCTTTATCTACTTTTTAATAACTGCGGTTATTTGAACAAGTGACCATGGTATTCTTAAAAAGTATTTAAAGGAATGAGTATTCTGAAAATTATTTAACATAATGAGGTGAGATCCTCAAAAAACAAGGGCAAAAAAAAAAACAAATGGGTTAATCCTAACCACTCATTTTTTCATCATCCACTTTCCCACTTTTTTTTTAAAACTCAAATATCTAGCAAACGATAAATCGTTAAACGAAAAAAAATACACCATCGCGACGAGTATTTTTTTATCTTTCTATAGAGGGGCACTTATATATACTTTCGACGAACTTTTTTCGAATTTTTTTTTTTCAATCACGTCAGAAAAAATCTCATGGGATTTTTTGAAATCACATGAGATTGTGATACAAATCTCATGTGATTTTTTCAGACGTGATTGAAAAAAAAAACGGAAAAAAAGTTCGTCGAAAGTATCTAGAAGTGCCTCTTTATAGAAAGATGATTTAAGGGCAACTTCTTATATATTTTCGACGAATCTTTTTTCGATTTTTTTTTCAATCACGTTCTGAAAAAAATCACATGAGATTTTGTATCACAAATCACTGCTGAATTTTATGAATCACATGGATTGTTGATACTTGTGATACAAATCTCATGTGATTTTTTCAGACGTGATTTTTCGACGAACTTTTTTTTCGAATTATTTTTTTTCAATCACGTCTTAAAAAATCACATGAGATTTGTATCACAAATCACATGTGATTTTGTGAAATCACATGAGATTGTGATACAAATCTCATGTGATTTTTTCAGACGTGATTGAAAAGTTCGTCGAAAGTATCACACCTTTTTCTTAAAACTCAAATATCTAGCAAACGATAAATCGTTTAACGAAAAAAAATACACCATCGCGACGAGTATTTTTTTATCTTTCTATAGAGGGGCACTTATATATACTTTCGACGAACTTTTTTCGAATTTTTTTTTTCAATCACGTCAGAAAAAATCTCATGGGATTTTTTGAAATCACATGAGATTGTGATACAAATCTCATGGGATTTTTTCAGACGTGATTGAAAAAAAAATCGAAAAAAAAGTTCGTCGAAAGTATATAGAAGTGCCTCTTTATAGAAAGATGATTTAATTCTCGTCGCGATGGTATGTTTCGTTTTGCGTAACGATTAACGGTTTGTGAGATATTTAATTTTTAAAAAATAGTGTGAAAGTGAGTTTTTTAATTAAATTAAAATAAGAATTAATCTAAACCATTAGATGAAAATAAAATGAATGGATAAGATGAAGCGGTAATTACTCTTTTTTTTCTTATTTAAATCACGAAAGTTTTTAAGCCCGCAAGATAAAAACACCGTGAGTCGTAAGTTGGAATACAACTGAGTTTTCTATAGCGAACGACTTCAGCACCGGAAGGAATTTCTATTTTCTGTTCATGATTCCGACATCAGTATGATTTTGGCGTTATCATATATATCACCAGGATGTAACACCGAGTAAACAATGAGCTCGCTCGTGTCATCACAATGAATACGCTCAATGAACCTCAATACCTTAACATACTAAAGAACAATATAAACAAAAAAAAAGTTATCACAAAGTTGTTACAAAAACAATCTATGTTCACATTGCTCGCTCAAATGCAACGCAACACCTAGCTTGTAGTAACTCGATCGAACCAAAATTAAAAAAATGTTTACATAATCCGAAGTTTATGTTCTCTTTTTCTTGAGAATCATTGATGATGTCAGAATCGTAACGTAGCCACCAGCCCACCACCAAACCGTGAAAGAGTCAAAAATAACGATGTCAATGTTGAGGAGGACGGTTCATGGCTGTTATATTAGGTATATATGTATTGGAAATAATATTATTTTAGCCTTTTCCTTAAAACATTTATGATTTTGAAAAAGAAAAAAATATAATTAAATATTCTATTTTTTTTAACGGCAAGTTAGTTGTTAGAACAAATTCATTGTACAGGACAACATTTTCTAGTTAAACATATTATGTTTAACATATGAAAATGGATGTAAATATGTTGGTGACATATTGGGCTGATATTAGATTCAGCATCTTAACAATAGAACCTCTTTCATTCTTTAAAACCTTATAATAACAAACAATTAAAAAAAAGGTTTAAAATATGTTTTTATAATAAAGAATTTTTTAAAAGAAATATTTAACCAAAAATAAAAATGAAAACAATAATCACAAGTCATACCCGCCTATCGGACGGGTTTTGCAACGTGCTATATTGATATGAGATATTTTTATTGTATTTACGATACTAAGATTTTCCATAGATATTTATAGATATCTATATTATATATATATGTTTGACTTATGAAGTGGAGTGTTTGGATAAAACTTTAATAAGCTAGTGTTGATGGAAAAATGAACATTTCTATGAGTTGATAATACCGTCCTAAATTTCTAAACTTTCCAAAAATGGAAAACGTTTCTAAAATAGAAACTTTCTAAAAATAAAAACTTTTAAAAAATAGAAATTTTTCAGAAAAGTGGCAAAACTTAAAAACGAATATTATACTTTCTTAAAAGCTTATTTATATTAAATATCTTAGGTTGTGCACACATATGAATTCTACTATTCTCTTGTTTATTTATATATATGACTTATGTGTCATATTATTATATTTTTTTTTCTAATTGTGCACCATTATTTTAGATCGCGGTTAGAAGTTTGTATCTCCTCTCTCTCTCTCATCGTTGAATTTCTATTCTCTTTGCTATCGGTGAGTTTCATAGCCCCATTTTCCGTACTTACTTGCTTTATAAACTCCGGGGGAGATTACATGCTTGTTTTTACTTTAGACACAAGTGTTTTAAATTGTATCCCATCCAGATTATTGCCTGAATACTATTGCCTAAGTTACCACACTGCCACTTAAGTCCCCTTTCAATCATGAACCGTTAGTTACTAATGTAGTAAGTGTGAGTGTTATGGATAGATTTATCAGGACTGACAATCTTCGTCTTGAATTCTGGTTCCTGGTGGACCATGACGCATTCAACATTCGAATTGTATCATTTGGGGTGTTTGGCAGAACACCCTAAATTTATTAGGGGCACAAACAATTAATGTTTCGAGGTCATGAGCTTAGTGCAATAATACATATTACTTTTTAGACTTGGTGAATTTGTTTCTCTTGTCTACATTACTGAAATCTTGTGGTCCACTATACTGCCTTTTGTAGCACTATTCTTGATTTCTATAAACATTGTTTATTTTACTTAAACATTGCCTTACTTTTATAAAACCTACGGATTCACTCAACAATTTTGTTGACCTTTTAACATGTTTTATCTTAGGTTTTCAGGTATATTGCTCGAAGAGAAGCCGCACGGATATGTATTTCAGAGACTCTTTATTTTATTCATTTGATAAATGTCTTTTGAAAATACTGTGTGGTAAAGAATTTTTATTATTACATTCGATGAAAATTTTATCCATACATTTCGTCATGTCAAAACACTTGTGTTATTTTGAAATTATTGGGACCTGTTTGCAAACTCTGATGTTTTTAATGTATCGAATGTGAAATATTTTGAAATATATTTTAAAACGTCTCATTTCGAGGTCGTTTTCCGTGACTTGTACTTTGTGTGTCATGACGTCGCACCCCAATGTTACCTTTCCGCTGCAGTCCAATTTTGGGGGTGTTACACTACCCTCATTCTGAGATTAAGCATTTAGATTATTATCATCATAGGGTGTGTCAGGACCCTTATATACAACTTCATCAAAGAAATTTACATGATCTAGGCCCTGACTATTCTTAATGACCTCAGAACTAGATTTAATCTTGAAAGGTAACACATTTTCAAAAAAACTTAAAATTCCTTGAAAAAACAAAGTGCTTCCTCTCAAGACTATACAACTTATACCCTTTTTTGAATGAAGAATATCCAACAAGAACACTTTTCTCAGCCCTGCTACTGAACTTATCATGATTATTAAGAATAGTAGCAAAACAAAGACACCCAAAAACAATTAAGTGTTTCAAAGATGGTTTTTTATTAGACAAGATGATAAGGAGTTTTTCCTTTCAGTACAGAACTGGGCAACCTGTTGATCAAATAACATGCAGTAAAAATACATTTAGACCACAAATTCAAAGGAATTTCCCCTAAAATAGAAGGGATCTAACAACATTAAGAAGATGCCTATGTTTCCTCTTCACAATCCCATTCTGTTATGGGGTATAAGCACAATATGTTTGGTGTATTAGGCCATTATTTTCACAAAATGTAGAAAACTTGTGATTAACAAACTCAGTACCATTATCACTTCTAAATGTTTTAACAGTTTGCTTAAATTGATTCTTTACGAGATTAAAAAAGGCACAAACACAATCAAACACTTGTTCTTTAGATTTTAACAAATAAACCCAAACGGCCCTGGTAAAGTCATCTACAATGGTCAAGAAATATCTATAACCTTCCTTACTTACAACCCTGTAAGGACCCCAAAGGTCAAGATGCACAAGTTCAACAAGAACTGCAGACTTATGCTCACTAAAAAGAAATGGCTCTCTAGTTTGTTTAGCTTTTTGACAAACATCACATGGAATAATTTCATTATTGTTTTAAAAAACAATTTCATTTTTCAAAACTGACAAGACTTGGTCTAAGGGATGACCAACTCTATAGTGCCAAATGTTTTTGGAAGAATTAGAAAACACTTTACTATCTTCAAGTTGATTACATTTAACCTTATCAAAGTAATACAAATCACCAACTTGGTTACCAATCCCTATTATTTTCACATCTATCAAATCCTAAGACATAACAAAACACTTTTGATTCATCAATTGTTCTCTCTAGCCACCTTATGAACAGAAACAAGAGTAACTGATGTGTGCTTAAACACACATCATTTTAGCCCTGGAAAACACTTTAAAACGGACTAATAACCATAAAATATGAGTAATTATATTGCAAATATGTTTGGTTTGTGTTATTATGTCTTACAGGTACAAAGGATTGAAAACAAAGCAAAAACGGTAATTTTCGGGTGAGTTTCGATGATGTTTTCACATTTATCGATATTCAAACAAAGCCGTTAAAATTCTCCGAGCACTCCATTGGAAAGAGCACGAAATTATGATTCTAACGATACCTTCCTTGCTATTTGAACCTTTGTATTTGAGCCGGTCCAAACCCTTATTGACCCTTTATTAATTCTGACCCGTTCCACAACAATAAGACCATAAATAGAATGTATTTCTATTAGTATTATGAAGGTTGAGCCCAGCGCAAATGCAACTTAGAGATCCCTTAAGTGTTTGCTCGGGACGTCCCTGGTTCGATCCAGGTTATGGCTTGGGTTGTGATAATATTATCCATGCCACGTAGCACCACTCAGGTGGTGACACGTGGCGACCCGGCACGAATCCAGACCCGACCGACCCGAATCCAGACTCGACCAGACCCGATCCAGACCTGGTCAGCGTTGACCCGTTGATCGATCAGTGTTGACCGTTGACTTCCACGTCAGCAAGTGGGTCCTACTTGCTAACATGGCTGATGACGTGGCTGCCACGTCAACAATGACGTGGCAAGGGGGACCCACTTTGCCACGTGGCGGTGGCTGTCCAATGACAGCCTGCCACGTGACAGTCTGACATGATTACTGTGCAGGTGGCGGCTGTCAGTCCGAGGTGGCAGGTGTAGTGCCGGTTACGAGGAAGGGGACCAACCAGAGGATGACACGTGTCCCAAACGCGTCAGAGCCAATGATTGGTACGAGGTTGTTGGATCTAAGGTTCTAGAATATGGTACGTGTCAACTGGAGAGTGGTCCAAGAGGTATATTATAGCTGGCAAGGAAGGAAAACTTTGGCATTTAATAAAAAATGAGGGTTATAAGCGATGGAAATTACGAAAATGCCCTCACTTGTATTGGGCTATAAAAATGGCAGCAAATGGATCATTTTAGTTCGTTAGATTGTAGGTGAATTTACACATAGTAGGTTAGCTTATTAGGAGTATGAGTAGAATAGCTTATTTTGTAGGAGTAGATTATTTGTAAAAGCTTATCAAGGTTATTAGATTTAGCTTATTTGTACCTTGGCTTATTTTGGATAACGAAATAAAGGTTGGTTTTCTTTGCTTATTTCTTTGGCTTATTCTCTTGTCTTTTATTTTTCTTGTTTATTTTTAAACAAATCTTATTGCTTATTTGTTGCTTATTGAGAAATAGCTTTTAAATATCGGATAAGATATTATAGCTTATTCGGTTTAGCTTATTTCCTAAATTTATTATGTTTAAGGTTTCGAATAAGCTTATAGCTTTTGTCAAAATGCTTATTTCAAGAGCTTATTCGATTTGCTTATTTTGAGCTTATTTGTTTTTGCTCTTTGGATTATTATTTTTAGTTCTAATCCTTAAATATACCCATCTCTCATTCACTTTTCGGAGTAGAACACCTTAGTTTTGGGTGGATTTAGATCTAATAATAATAGATCTATTATTTTTAGTTTATATTTAGCTTAAAGTTGTTTGCTTTTTGGTTAATTGTTTAGATCTAATCCTTAAACATACCCGATCCGCATTCACTTTTTAGAGATTGAACAATTCGGGTGGATTTAGATCTAAAAAGTTTCATTTTTCTAGTAGCTTATTGTTTTTAGAATAATCTCTAGCTTATTAATATATATTGTTCATCATAACTTTGCTTGTGTCTTAATGTTAATGAATGCTTTTCAACACTTAGGCGAGGAGCTTATGAGTCTTATAAGCTTATTTTACTACTAAAGTTTTAAGGTTTTGTAGTCTTTACTTAACTAATTAGTGAATAAAGCTTATAACTTTACTAGCTAATTAGGTATATGGAAACTAATAAAGTTTTAATCTTTAGTGTTTAATTAAGTTAATAAGATCAGGTGGTTTAAATTCGTCTTCGTTGCTACAATCGGGTTCTACTTTTTTTTCTTTTTCACTCATTAGTAGTAGTAGTTTATTAGCTAGCTTAAAAATGTTTATGCTTATTAATTTGATTATTGCTAGCTTATTTGGTATGAATAGTGAGTAGATTTATTTATGTTTGTTAAGTGAGTTGTGATAAGTGATTTAAGTGTGAAAATTAAAAAGGGGTTATTGATTAATAGTTTTCGGATTATTTAGATTTTTTATTGATTATTTTGAAGGGCAAAATTCAGAAAAATAATCAAACATCAAATCTAGTAATTAATACCAATATAAAATATTGTTTTTAAAATAAACTAACGTTGTGAGAGAATAATATTTTTACGAGTGTTAATTCATCAATTAAAACCATTTTTCACACTTAATGATCTTTTTGCCTCACTTGACAAGCATATTCGTTTATTATATCTTTTAGATCTCTTAGCTTAATCTTGTTAGTTTGAATCATTAGTATAATTTTAGTTATATTAAAAATAGTATCTTTAATATTAAAAGTAGTTTAAATCTAAAACCAACCAAAAGATAATCAAGCATCAAACGAAAAACATCGACGTAAATTTCTATTCAATTCTCACCGTGGACACGACTCCGAAAGATTAATTATCACTTGTCCTCATGTTATTTTTACATCTAATGGGAAATACTTGAATGTTACTTCGACACGTTTTTGACATTTATCAGTAACACAATATTCAGGGACTACCAATACATCATATAGAGTTAAGAAATTAGTTAAGACTAAATTTCCTACCTTAGTAATAAAAGCTTTTGTTCCATTGGGATGATAAACTTTTATCTTAAGATAAGAAATATCAATTACATTAACTAAGTCCTTATTTGTATATGTTAGATGTTGATTTTCTCCTGAATCAAAAATAATACTAGCCTGCTTAATAGCAGACCTGGTACTACTCTTTGAACAAAAAAACTTATTAAAGTTTTGATTAAAAAAGTTATTATTATTAAAAACAATATCTGCCATATTAGCATGTACCCCTTTTTCATTATCATTAAGAGAATTTGCTTTAATTAAAGAAATAAGTTTTGAAATATGTTCATCAGAGAAAGAGAAGTGGAACTAGAACCAATAAAATTATTGCTATTCATAAATCTTCTATTAAAGCTTTGAGTACTTTGATTATTATTAGAAGAACTATTCTTTTTACCAAAATCAGCAGGGTATCCAATCAAGTTAAAACATTTATCTATAGTGTGACCATTAAACCCATAATGCTCACAAACCAATGTAGGACCACCAGCAGCCCTTCTATTCTCATTATTGCCAGATCTAGACACATTATTAGGTCTAGAGGTACTACCAAAGGTTTGGGGCCTCTGAGTATTACCTCTGTTGTTGACACTAGAGTTGAACATAGAAGACTGAGACCTTTGATAGGTCCTAACTCCTGAACCAATGACAACAGCTCTATGAGATTCCTCACTATAAATAAAAACACATGCACCCTTAGCATCAAGTAAAGGCTCCCTAGCCAAAATGTTACTTCTTAATTGCATATAAGTATCATCTAATCCTATTAGAAACTGCATTAATTTCATAAGTTGGTTATGTTTTTTAAAATCGCCAGCAGCATGACAAGTACATCTAGGTAATTAAACCAATGCATCAAATGGTTTCTACAGAGTACTCATCTTAATAAAATATTCAGCAATAGGAGCTCCATTTTGAGTCAAAGAGTTAATTTTATTATGAAGATTAAAAGTAACAGAACCATCAACTCTATCAAAAGTTTCTTTCAATTCTTACCAAACTTCAAAGGCTTTTCATGAAAAAATTTGATCCAAAAACAGCTCCTCATAAATAGAATTCAAAATCCAACCCATAACCACAACATTAACCCTGTCCCATTGTCTACCTAAAACCTCATCAGTATTAGACCTTCTACAGGTATTATCAATGAATCTAATTTTATTTCTACATTCTAAAGTAAGAAGCATAGCACAAGACCACACATTATAATTTTCAATTCCTTTTAATTTAATAGACACAACAGTAAGAGTAGAAGAGTCATTAGGGTGTAAGTGAAGATGATGACTAACATCCAATTTAATAATTAAGGTGACAACAAGATCCGGTTCATATTCATCATCAGTGTATCCATGCACATACATTGCAACAAATAAACAAATAATAGACAAACAAATCAAAAAGAGAGATAATATTTAGTTCCTAGGCTTCCTTACCACTCAAGGTGGTAGGGCAAGGGATGATAACAACAATAAGGCTATGCACTACAAGGACCACCAGCGACCTACATTTTCCCCTGCCACATCAGCTTTTATTCTTCGGTGACTTACATGCGACTTTTTGCCACTATGGGCGACCTTCATTTTTTTCAAAGTTTTTTAACAACCAAATTAAATTTCATTAAAAATAAAAAACATTACATAAACAATAAAAAAACATTACATAATAATTCAAATAAGATTAAAACATTACAATAATAAAATGACTAAACTATTATTAATTTTTATTATTCCAAATGTATCCCACTAAATCGGCTTTTAGGCTTAGATGAGTCATTATGTTGATTATCTCTTGAGTAACTTGCATTGATTCTTCATGTGTTCTTACGGGATTATTATCACGGTGTTGTTCCTCTCGAAAAAAATCAGGAGATATCACCACCCTGTTGTCCTGAATTATCATATTATGTAATATGATGTATGTGTACATTACATTGGATAGTCTACGTCGCGACATCCCTTTAGTCGGATGTTTAATTAGCTTCTACTTCTTCTTTAATACACCAAAAGCTCGTTCCACATCTTTTCTTGCTGCTTCGTGCTTTGTCTTATACAATATTCGTTTATGATCATTCGTACCTAGATTTTTAATTGATTTAATAAGAACGAACCATTGCGAATATATCTCGTAAGTAAGATAATATCCCCTTTTATAAGACACGTTGTTAGCAACGAATGGAACATCCGGTGCTCTCCCTGATTTGAGATCATTGAAAAGAGGGGATTGACGTAAAACGTTTACGTTTTTATTCATCCCGGAGACACTAAAGAACGCATGCCAAATCTATAAATCTTAGGAGGCTATCACTTCTAATAAAATGAATGGATCTGGCTCGTGATCACCCTTACAAAATTGAGCTCTGTATGCAACCGGGAAATTCTCCCACGGCCAACCTGTACAATCAATGCATCCTAACATCCAAGGAAACCTATGCTTTTCATCACGATAAGCATAGAGTTTTTCCATGTCAGTGTTTGTCGGCTTTCGCAAAAATTCTTCACCATATAAATTCGTGATGACCTTACAAAACATTCGGAGAGACTCACGGGCTATTGTCGCACCCATTTACAGGTATTCATCCAGAGCATCAGGAACGGCTCCGTATGCCATTTGACGAATTATGGAAGTACACTTCATCAATGATGAAATACTAACTTTTCCCGTACAATCATTTATTTGTTGAAAAAAGGGGAAGAATCGGTTACATCTCGAACAATTTGTGTAAATAGTTTTTGGCTCATTCTGAAACGTTGACGGAATTTGGTTTCATCATACCGTGGGTGTTCAGAGAAGTAAGCCGCCACTAAACGATCATGCGCACCGTAACGATCCCTTTCTATTGAGGTTCGTTGGATTTTTAGCTTTGACGCTTCAAAAGCCGCTTGACAGGCCTCCGTAAAAATAGCAAGCTCGTTATTAACTTCATCTTCATCGTTCGAAGAGGTAGAAAAAAATAGATCGGAAGACATTATGTAGATTAAATATGTAAAAGTGTATATAGAATAGTGGTTTGAATTTGTGAATAAAATGGTGAAATGAGTTGGGTTTATATAGTGTTAAAGTGTTTAAATTTTAAAAGTTAAAAAAGTTTTTTTAATATTAAATAAGAAGACGTTGGATTATTTTTGTCAAGATATAGCACACGACATTAGTCGTTACACCGATCGAATTGGCCCGGGACCGACCCACAACCGACTAAGCCACAATGGTTGCGACCGACAAGGCCATCGGTCGACCCATCCATAGTGCCCAGCCTAATAGAGCAAGAAACAACAAAAACCTCTTAATCAACCACCAACTTCACAATAGTGCCTCTACCTATCCTCCAACAATCTAGATGCAAGAAAATAAAGAGATAGAGAAAAAGAGGCGTTACAGTGAGCCAATATCAATAAGAAGCAGAAACAAATCTTAGAACACCTTGATTCACTTAGTCAAGGTGTAATAAGAAAACCAAGATCTTAACCCTAATTTCTCAAATTAGGCAAAAATCCCCAAATCCTTTCAAGAACACCAGAATAATCAATTAACCACAGTTAATTTATACAATAACCCTTTAATAGCAAAAGCCCTAAACATAAGAAATCCTAATTTTTTTTTAAAAATAGGCGTTTTTACAAAAACTTTTAGACCTATAAAATTGACTTATGATTTGAAAAAAGAACAATCTAAATTGAACCAGAATGATTTAAAACAAAAAAAAAACTCAATTTATTTTCAAAACACTAATTTCCCAAAATCAATTGGAGCAAGATTGAAAACCTGGCTCTAATACCATGAAAAACTTATTAAAAAACACTCTTAACCAGATCTTGAATCTCAATTCAAGATTAAGAACAACACAATATTACAAACCCTAATAGCTCAAAAGAGCTGATCTCAATCAAATAACAACCACTAATCACCGTAGCTATTCTAGTGTGATTATATTGATTATATATCAATAGTTTTATTACAATCAAACGATCAAAGAAACTAGGGTTTACAACTTTTTAGAGAGAGAAAGCTATGAGAGATTAGAGAGAGAAAGTAAAAGCAGAATAATGAGCTCTGGACCACGAGATGAGCTTATACAGCAGCTAGATTTTTCCAACTTGCCACTTCTAGTCCTTGGAGAATATTCATTCACCCAAAAGCTGCTCAAACTAAATATTACTGCAAAGTAAGAATGAACAAAACACAGAATAAGTCCCTTGACTTATTTTCCAGGTTAAGAGTTAATTTTAACATGAATGTATTGAGTTTTAAATGTATTTTTATTGCTATAATTTTTATCAAATATTATATAACAGTATAACACAAAAAAAATATTTAAAGTGAAAGTTAAAAAAGAAAAACTTTAAAAAGCAAAGACTAGACACTTATTTTAAGACGAAGAAAGATCTACTCTTAACCAAAACATATAAGGTTGTCATAAGCAACACCCATATATAAGTAACATAAATTTTCTTTCACCAAGTTTGTAGACATCTCTTTTTTGGAAAATGCAAGCCAAACTAACCTTAGCTAAGCCCCATAACCAAAAATACAAAAAAGAATGGAGCACCCACGAGATAATAGGGAGGGACCATTCAACCTATGCTATATATCTCCATCTTACCAATCATAAAAGATAAACACATCAAAGAACTAAACACACCTGTAAACAACAACAACAACAACAAACAAACACAAACACTTTTGCTCTTCTAAAAACTCTAAACACTAATCAAATAAAGTAGCTACAACAATCACGCCTCTAAATCTTCATTCTTAAAGCAATCCAGTGGATTAAAAACCCATAATTGCCACGGAACCGCACCTCTCTTAGCTCTCCTAGAAATCCTCTCATAACACTTTAGTTGGATATTCTAGAAAATCTTATTAGTGCTGATAACGCCTAAATTATACATGTTTTTAGCGGCGTTATTTATACATATTCTATCATTTCTCGTGAACTTTCAATACTTAATAGCACAAAATACTTGCAGGTTCACTTGAAGACATCTCGAGCTCTATATAAAAAAAGATAGAGTACTTATACACTTTGGGAAATCAAGATACAAGAAAAGATAAAATCTCAAGCTGAAAAGTGAAATTGTACGTCGTACTTACCAATTGTGCGCCATACTTCTCCTCAAAGTCAAAGAATTAAAGACTTAGTCAAATTAGTGCATTAACTCCCTAAGTACGCCGCACTTACAAGATTGTGCGCCGCACTTCCTATCTGGTTATAAAGAATAAATGAAGTCATAAATACTATTGCATTAACACCCTAAGTACGCCACACCAATACTTTTATGCACCGCACTTCTTTAATAAACGTTAAATTCCCTTCGCATTTAATCACCAAGTACGCCGCATAATTTATCTTGTGCGCCGCACTTCAACCCTGAAATCAGCCTATAAATAGAGCCAAATTCTCACACATTTCGTATCAACTTCTACATATAACAATCTCATCCAACCCTTCCCAATCATTCTCCAAGTAAAATTAAACACCATACCTTTTGAAGATTCAAGATCAAACAACCAAGAACGAAGAAGAACACCATACTAGTTTAGTGAAATAATGAAGTTTCTTATTGAATCAAGTTATGTTATGAACTCCATAGCCATGAGAGGCTAATTTTCTCATGACTACTCGATGAAGTTATGATAATGAATAAGTATTTGGTATGATCGTGATCTCATTAATCTCAAGCTTATGTTGCACTCCTATTATATCTTATCTTGTCGGTTTTTCTCATCAACTTAGATTGTATAATCACATCGGTATAGGTCAAAAGACCCGTTATGATCTATGTGGTTTTAAAGATTTGTCTATGATCTTTATCGTCTGTGTCAAGAAATTCACTTTCGTAAATTGATAAACAAAATAAGCTTTGATATAATAAGTTAACTGGATCATTTGAGTGACACATCTGGTCTAGCCAACTAAATATAAGTCTTAAGTTAATCAAGTTAATTTGTGAAAATGTTTTCTGACGAGAAATCCTTTTTATAAGTTAAAGTTCCATCTTCGAGGTCTTAATCATTATCACTGGTAAAACAAAAGTTATTTTCAAAAATTGTTAAAGTCTATTTTCTTTCTGATTATTCAAACACTACTCAAATCCCCGTGGACGACGTGGTCTTACCTTAAAAGATTATACTACGTACGTGGGTTATACTTTTACCCGTGTGTTTCCCTATAATAAAATTGGTATTTTTAGTCATTAGAAATTTAAAGCTTTTGAAACACATCAAAGTTTTTGGCGCCGTTGCTGAGGATTTTTAAGCTGTTCTGTAGTCAACTTTGGAAAATTACTTTAATCCCCCTCTTTTTCAAAAATCGCCGTACAGTTTTCTGGCAAACTGACCCAAATAATTTTTCCTTTGGATGCATACACGTGCTTCCAATTTGTTGAACCATTACCCGAACCTGAACGTACTCTGAATTGAAGACTTCGTCGACGAAACATAAGAGTTCCATATGATCAAAGAAACAACCCACCTCAACACCCGAGAATTGTCTATCCGCCGATTCTCAACATCAATTACTCCTTCACTTTCTTGATATTCTTTGAAATTACGATCTAATGGATGATGAACCTATGTGGGCTGCCGACCGTGTTGTTGCTCGGACTCCTGGTTCCGCGATTACTATTCCTAAAACCGCAAACGAATTTTCCATTAAAGGTAACCACTCGACTCTCGTCAAAGGAAACCAATTTGATGGTAGAACCAAAACCAATCCTCATAAACACATTCATGAATTCCTCGAAATCTGCGATATGTTTAAATACAGAGATACCGAGAATGAAGTTGTCCGCCTAATGATGTTTCCCCTATCTCTCCCTGGAGAAGCAAAAACATGGCTGGACGAAGTCAACGAAGGAACTATCGAAACATGGGATGAACTTCAAACCGCTTTCATTAGCCGATTCTTTCCTCCAGCTCTTTTCGAACCGACTCCTCGGAGAAATCCGTGCTTTTTCTCAACATGAAAATGAATCCCTAACCGATGCTTGGCTTCGTATGAAGGAAATGCTCAGAAATTGCCATGGTCATAATCTGTCCAAAGGCAATATTATCAAAATCTTTTATCATGGTCTCAACAAAATAACCCAAGAAGTTCTAAATGCTGTAGCCGGTGGTATTTTCCTCTATAAAACACCAAATCAAGCTTATCAGCTTCTCAAAGACAAAGTCTTACTCAAGCCCGACTGTGTTAAAAATTAAAAAAACCAAATCATATCTTAAGAAAATCGTTGCTTTCGCCGATAAAGGTAACAGTAATTCCGACACTGACAAAATTATGGCCCGAATGGATGCCATGACCATAAAAATGGATGCTTAGTACAAAGAAATCCAATCTCGTGCAAAACAACCAACACCCGATCTTGACGATGATGACATACCTATGTCCCGTGAAGAAGAGGCTAAATTCATGCAAACTTTCTGTAAGACTCGTTTTTACAATGATTACCGCGACCGAGACTCGAATCGCGATAATTGGCGTTCAAACGGACGGAATGATTACAACCGAAACAACTACCGATCCAACACCGATGATAAATCCTATGATCTTCAAAGATAATTCAACAATTTCATGAAATCTCAGCAATCGACCAACGCTTTTGTCAAAGAAACATTCATGGACCTAAAAACTCAACTCGAAACAGTAGCCAAAAATCATCAAGCTTCAATCCGAAACCTCAAAACTAAGTTCGACATACTCGCTGACAAGCAATCTGGCCGACCTTCTGGATCTCTTCCAAGCAACACTCAACCAAACCCATGAGGTAACAACTCTAAAGCCTATCAACCACCGTAATCTTGTAATGAGCATGTGAATGCCGTATTTACAAGAAGTGGTAAATCTTATGATCCACTAGATAACCCGAATGATCAACAAAACAATTTTGAAAAACCTATCAACTTCGATAGCGATGATGAAGATGATGAACCAACACCACAACCAAAAACTCAACCTCCAAAACCAGTCAAAGAAACCCCGTTACCAAAACCTTACAAACCAAAAATCCCATACCCTTAACGCCTTAGAAAAGAAAAAATGGAAGCCCAATACGGAAAATTCCTCGAGATGATTCGAGTCGTCCGAATCAACGTACCTCTTGTCGACGTTTTAGCCGGAATGCCTAACTATAGAAAATTTCTCAAAGAACTAATAAGCAACAAACATAAAATCAAATAAATTTCTGCCGCTTTTCTAAGAGATGAAAGTTCAGCAACGATCCAAAATAAAGTTCCACCCAAACTCGGAGACCCTGGAAGTTTCCTTATTCCATGCAATTTCAACAAAACTTTCTCCTGCAATGCTTTGGCCGACCTAGGTGCTAGCATTAACCTTATGCCATATTCCTTATATGCAAAACTATCTCTCAAAACTCTTAAACCTACTAAATCGAGCGTAAGATTGGCCGACAGATCATTCCAATACCCTGTTAGAATAGCTGATATATGCTCGTTGAATTTGGTAAATTCACCTTCCCTCTCGATTTTGTTATTCTCAAAATGGAGGAAGATAGCAAAGTTTCTCTCATTTTAGGCCGACCCTTTCTTCATACTGCTGATGCAGTAATTCGAGTTAAACAGAAACAACTCAATCTTGGAGTTAGAACTGAACGAATGATCTTTAATATCGATTCTGCCATTAAACACTCTTATTCAAATGATGATACCTGTTTTAGTATCGATGTTATCAATGAAATCTTAGAAGAATATTTCAACGCTCTTCTTGATGAAGGAAGCAAAATCCTCTATTCGATCGAAGGAACCGTTCTCGAAGAAGAAATCTTTTCCGAATTCGATAAATTCATAGCAATGACTGCCGATGAAAACTATGACTCTGAATCCAATACAGAAGAACCAGCATTCGAGAAAATCACCATCAACACAGATTATAAAATCAAGACATCTCTCGAAGAACCTCCTATAGATCTCGAACTCAAACCTCTTCCTGATAATTTGGAATATGTATTCCTGGAAGAACCGTATTTTCTTCCTGTGATCATATCATCTCAACTCTCTGCTCAAAACAAAAGCAAACTTGTATATGTCCTAAAAAAACATAAAGAAGCATTTGCCTGGAAAACAACAGACATTCCTGGTATCTGCCTATCATTCTGCAAGCATGAGATACAACTTGTGGATGACAAGAAACCAGTTCTCCAAAAACAAAGAAGGTTAAATCTAAACATGCAAGAAGTTGTTAAGAAAGAAATCATGAAACTCTTGGATACCGGTATAATTTATCAAATTGCCAATAGTCCTTGGGTTAGTCTTATTCACTGTGTACCAAAGAATGGCAGTATTACAGTTGTCACAAACGAAAATGATGAACTTGTCCTAACAAGAACCGTTACGGGTTAGTGAGTATGAATCGATTATCGTAAACTCAATGAAGCAACCGCAAAAGATCATTTTCCTTTATCGTTTATGGATCAAATGTTAGAAAGACTCACATGAAATAAATATTTCTATTTCTCGATGGTTTTTCTGGATATTTCTAAATTCCTATCGATCCTAATGATCAAGAAAAAACAACGTTCACATGTCCCTTTGGTACATACGCTTATAGGTGAATGGGTTTCGGATTATGTAATGCTCCAACTACATTTCAAAGGTGCATGCTGGCAATTTTTTATGACATGATTGAAGAATCCGTCGAAGTATTCATGGACGATTTTTCCGTCTTTAAAGACTCTTTTGACAAATGCCTAAACAACCTCGATAAAATGCTCCAACGTTGCAAAGATGCTCATCTTATCCTTAATTGGGAAAAATGTCACTTCATGGTCAAAAAAGGAATTGTGCTTGGACACAAGGTGTCTAGCACGGGACTTGAAGTCGACAAAGAAAAAGTCAACGTAATCCCAAAACTTCCACCCCCTACTAACATCAAAGGTGTTAGAAGTTTTCTAGGACATGCCGGTTTTTACCGAAGATCTATAAAAGATTTCTTGAAAATTGCTCGACCTATAACTAAGCTACTTGAAAAAGATACTCCATTCAAATTCAACGATGAATATAAAAAAGCATTTGAATTATTAGAAAAAAATTCACATGTGCTCCTGTGATCGTAAGCCCAAACTGGAATCTTCCGTTTGAACTTATGTGTGATGCAAGTGATTTCGCAGTCGGAGCTGTCTTAGGTCAAAAAGATGGTAAATTGTTAGCCTCAAAATATTGAATCGAACAAGGAAGCTCAGTCACTCAACGAGGAAGCTTCGGTCTTTAATTAATATATGTTGTAATAGGCTAGTTACGGGTATCGGGCTCGTTATTTAATCTAATATTATATACGTTGTGGGCTAAAGCCCAAGTAATCCCGAGCCCGGCCCATTAGCATTAAATCACACGGCCCAAGTGTTTATATAAATACCCCTCTCCGAGTATGGAGAGGGTGTTGGTTCACTTGTATTTTCTCACACAAGTTTAATCAACCATCTTGTTTCTCTCTCTAAAATTCTCTCCTATCTTTCTCTACATTTCTTCCTATCTTCTTATCTTTATTTTCTTGATTAATACCATGGTGAAGTGAAAGTAGTTCTGGGTTCCTACAATTGGTATCAAGAGCCTCCGGTTGGTTTAGTGATTTTTGTTGTTTGTGCTTATTTGAGCTTATTTCACCTTATTTTGGATTTCTTATCACGTTTTTTTTATTTATTTTTTTTACTTTTATTTTTTATTTTTTTTCTTTTGTTTTTGATATCACGTCTCTACTGTCTCAATCATCAATTTTTTTATATAGTTTTTCATTTATATCTGGGCTAAACTTTTGGGCTTATGCATTTAGATAAAGTTTATATTTTGGTTTAAAACATCACGAACACAAGGAAGGTTTTTATAGCTTAAAAGAGTTTGTATCTGCCTATTTAGATAGCTTATTCTCAGTATTTTTTTGTTTTTTTTTAGTTTTTAGTTGTCTCAAATGAAAAGGTTGCATCGTTTAGTGTCAAAGTTTTCAAAACTGTTTCCTTTTACTTGTTTAAACAGCTTTTTAAAGCTCATTTCAAAGCTTAATAGTGTTGCAGATTTTCATAGCTTATGTTTCTTGTTAAAACAACTTATTCATATGGCTTATCATAATAGTTATTAGGTTTTTTAGCTTATTTCTTCATAAAAGTTGTCATAGCTTATTATCTGTTTTAGCTTATTTGTTGCTCTTTCATGTGGCTTATTTTTTTTGGTTTTAGCTTATTTGTGTGTTAGAAGTAGCTTATTTCGTAAGCTATTTCTGGGCTTATTTGTTTGTGGTCCACTGTTTGAATCAAGACAAGAAACAAAGGACAGTTTCTTGTTGTTATTCGTTTGTGCACAAGACAAGAAAAGGACCATAGTATGTTTTTGTCTGTCTGCGGGTGAATTATACATAACCTTAGGAGAATTATGCACAAGCTTAGGCAAAGTATACTCGTCTTCTTATAGGCGAATTATACCACAGAAACATCAAGGCAAATTATAACATGAGAAAAACTTGGGCGAATGATACCATTGGTGAGATAGGCGAAGTATACGTTTCAACCTTGGGCTAATTATACGTTACAACATTTGGCGAAGTATACGTTTCAACCTTGGGCGAACGTTACAACATTGGGCGAATTATACGCTTGTGATAGGCGAATTATACTTGGTTGTTTAGGCAAATTATACACAAAAGCTTGGGCGAAGAATACTCGTTTCTAATTTGTTCCAACGTGTTTCAGGTTTTTCGGTTTTTCGTTTCTAATTTGTTCTAACTCATATCACCTCGATCGGGATCCTTTTACCATCATCGTGGTGCATTTCTATTTTACCAACGATAATCGTACGTGTCCGTGAGAAGTGAAGTACATTCGTTCTACATTTTTAGTAAATCTCAACGAAGAAGAAAGATATTAGCGCATGAATATTTTTTATATTAATTTAAAACTTTACTCTTACACTTTTAACCCTTTGTTTTTATATTTTTTCACTTTAAACCCTTAGTTTTCCTATAGTTTAAAATTTAGCCCTTAGTTAAATATACTTTTCATATTAGTCCATCACTTTATTTCAATTTTAATTTTTCACCTTTAACTTTCAAACATTTTCTAATTTTAACTTTTTAATTTCAATCATTGTTTTATTTTTATTTTTAGACTTTAAATTAAAACTATTTTCATTTTTAACTTTTTTTTTGTAATTTTTACAAATTTAGCCATTTAGTTTTAATTAATGACATCATTAGTCCTTATTTCAAGTTTTTTTTCTAATAATAGTTAATTAAGCTCAAGTACCTTAACGTCAACACCGATTCATTAACAACAACAATTATACATTCACGATTTTTTTATTTAGTAAAATCCCGCGAAATACTCACGTGTTTTCTCGGTTTAAATCAAATACTTATAAAATCCCGTGAACGTTAATTGATTTTAATCCACAACCACAATCACTTTACCTACTTAAGCTCCTACAAATCATTTTCACTTCACATATCACATTACAATGGAAATGAAAGATACTTTATCTTCGTGTTCGGATTTAAATGAACAAGAGATACAACAACTGCAAAAGCAAGTAAAGATTTTGAAAGAGAACTCCCTGAACACATTCAATGCACTTAAAATAACCACTCAACGTCTCGAAAGGCAGACTTTCACTAACTGTCCATCGTTCCAACGAGCATTTTCACACCTCTTTCATACTGACATCAGAACTTTCAAGTATGAGTTATCTCAAAACATGACTAACTTAGAAAAGCAACTCAACAATGAAATACTTCACGAGAAGGATTCCAAATCTGCTCTATGTGTAATCAAAGTGCAGTTGGACAAGCTTATACATTCAGAGACGCTCAAGTCTTCCAATTTTGATTCCAATGCTCGAGAAGCAAGGCAAGACTTCAAAGACTACACTCAAATTAAAGCTTAATCCTTCAAAGACTTGGTCATCCAACACATGGAATCCAATGAGCAATGTATTATTGAAAGAGCACGTCATGAACAAGAGATACATAATAGGTTGAAAAGGTTGAATGAAAGAAAGTTGCAGATTCAAGAGTGCATGGTTCAAAAGGTTAATGCATCGGATGCTAGGTCGGGAGAAAAAGACTTCAGTAGGATTGTATCAGACAAAGGGAATGATTAAGGTTTAGAGAATCAAAGCAACACATCTGGAGATGAAAGCAGCAGGTCAAGGAATGAATGCAATGACAACAATACTTCTAGGGATGATTCGAACATCAGACCTTCCTATGACACGGAACCAATGGTTGAGGTACCATATATTGCTGAATATAATGTGTTTGCTATTGACACACAACATTTGAGCAACCTGAATGCATTATTAACACATGTGTAGTGGAAAAGGTTGATAGTAATGTCATTCCTGATTTACCGGATATGTGTGATAATGAAATTCAGACTGACCAAAATGCTGTAGAATGTGATGATGAGCGTGTTGCGCTTGCTAATTTAATTGCAAATTTAAAACTTGATGTTGATGGAAATAAAAATATTCAAAAGCAATTAAAGAAAACAAACACATCACTTGCTCATGAATTAAAAGAGTGCAAATCTATTCTTGCGAAAACTAGTAGAACTCTAAGGGAGTCTAATAATATACGGGATACTTGTCAAATTGCACTTTAAAATAAACAGATTGAGCTTGAGACGTACAAGACCCTAAATGACCGTACAGTTGACTATGACAAACTTGAACATAATTTAAATGAAACTCTAGGACTATTAGCTCAAAAAGAAATTGACATAAAAGAAGGTTTAAAACTTAAAGCCTATGAAATTTCAGTTGTCAAAAAGAAACACGATGAGTTAGTCAAACAGATTCTTTTAACAAAGTCACATTACGAAGGTCTTGTCAAAGGCAAAACAAAGGTAATAACGGATTTGAAACTTAAGGAAGAAAAAGACATTGACAAAATGATTTCAATGGAAAAGCAATTAAAGTTTTTGAATGAAATTGTTTACAAAAGGAATCAATCAATTCAAACCATTCATATGTTAGCTCCCAAAGGCCCAACATTCAATGGTAGACCAACCTTTGCAAATCCAATGTACCTCAAAAAGGCTCAATCTAAAAAACCATGTTTGTATGAGATCCCACATGACTAATCTGATCCTGCAAACAGACTCGTCCCCGATAGGGAGAGACTCTAACTCTTGAAAAAGAAAGTCGATCAAAATTGAATAAAGACTTAGTGAGACCTTATGATTATACAAAGCTAAATAGTCTTTATGAAAATTTTAAACCAGCAACACAGGAATATCATGAACAGTTGGCACATGCAAATGAAGTAAGAAAGAAAATGTGGAGAAAATCTTTTGTGAAATCTAAACCAAAAAATTTCAAAAACATCGGTTTCTTACCTGTTTCAAAATCAATAAGTAAAAGTAGACAATCATATAATGTAATGACTAATAACATAAATTATTTTAGCGAACTTGTTGATCAAGCTTGGGAAAAGCATTCTCATGATCATTTTCGTGCACCAACTGCTTATGATATGGAAATCCTAATTAAGACATGTTTGAAGGCTCTTGCCATAAAGACACAGAATGATAGTTTCACATTTGTTCATGAACTTAAGCAAGAAATGCATGCTGATTTAAAGTACGTTGAATCCCTTGAAAAAGAAATCGACAAACTTGAATCTGATAAAGTGGAATTTTCAAACATGTATGATATACTTTTGCAAGAATGTGTGTCTAATGATGTTATGTGTTCATATTTGCATTCGTACTCTAATTTAGATGCTCACACTGAATTGCAATGCTTATATCTTCATAAAGTGAAAGAATGTGAATGTCTAGCACAAAAGCTTTCGAAACAAACTGAAACTGTTAGTAAAGAAGTTTATAATGAGCTTTTACGAAGTTTTGCTAAATTAGAAAAACACTGAATTTCTTTTGAACTTGCTTTACAACAATGTAAAGAACAAATGAAAAATGACAAAGTTTGCAAAGAAACAACATTAAATGTTTTTCAAAAAGAACGTGAACAATATTTTGAAATACAAGATTTGAAAGCTCAATTGCAAGACAAGAACATTGCTATAAGTGAGTTAAAGAAACTCATTGAGAAGATGAAAGGTAAGAGTGTGAATACTAATTTTAAAAAATAATCAATCTTGAGGAAACCGCCTTTGCAACCAATCAGAAATCAACTAGTGGTAAGACAACCAACTGCGTATAAATCTAAACGATCCCAATTGCCAAGACATCAGTTTGCCTCCCAATTTGGTGAGTCACATGATTTGACAAAACCAGTCACTCCATATTCTTGGCCTCAAGTTAGGAAATCGTCTTTTGCTAAGCCTTATAATGTGAATGCACCTGGCCCTTCTAGGAATAGCCCAAAGCATGTGTCATTTCAGTCACCAAGGGAATCTGTAGGCTTAAATGACATGGTTCATAACTACTACCTTGAGGAAGCTAAAAAAAAGGCACAACTTCAGAAAGACAAAGCCTTGAATACCAAACCTAGTGTGAAACAATATGCTAGATTACCAAACACTGCTAATGGCAACAAACCAAAACCTAGGAACTTTAATTAACAACGTAGGATTTGGCCACCATCCATGAGTAGTCGTGTATCGAATAGAACTGTTAACATAATAGAACCACCTAGGAATCAAAAGCCTTTCTTGAAGTCAAAAGACTTGGCATCTCCTACATGTAAAAAGTGCATTTACAGTGCAAATCACGATGAGTGCATCTTAAAATACCTCTCAAAGGTACATTCTCGTGCCTCTGCACAGAAAAAGGATGCACAATCCCATAAGACAATAAAGAGATATATGCCCGTAGAAAAGAAAAGCGATTCTAGGAAATATGACAGACATATCCCCATAGGACAAAAGTTTTCTCCAAGTAAGTCTTCCGCTGTGTATCTAAAAACAACGCCTCCTAGATCTGGTCTTACATGGAAACCAACAGGTAGAATCTTTACTCAGGTTGGTCTTAAGTGGATTCCTATTAGAAAGTCCATTGAAACCCGCTACAACACGAATGATAGTGCGTCACCATTAGAAAAGAAAACACATAATCCTAATGCTACTATTTGTGCAAACTCTTCTTCTTTGAGTGCAGGTACTTCAATGGCTTCCGAACCCATCTCTACAAAGGGTTCATCTAATGTAAATATTCTATCATCATCTTCCTTGTATAAACATTTCATTTTTAATTTTGTTAGAAAATATTTTTGAAAAATAAAATACAAAAATATAAATTTTCAAAAAGAAAAATACAAAATTAAAAAACCTCAAAAACCAAATACAAAAATAGAAAATTTCAAAAATACAAAAAATAATCTTCTCGGCATGTCTCTTGGAATCGATAACATTTACGTGCCTAGAAATGTCGATTAACATTGACACATGCATGTAAATGAAGTTCGAGCAAGAGTTCAAAAGTTTTAAAATATGTCATTTCTAATTTTTCTTTATGGTTTGTTATTAAATGTCAGATAACAACCCGATCTTTAAATAAAAGAAAGTGTGTAATCATGTACATTTATCCTTACATCGAGAAGACAAGAACTTCTCGGACTTGAGCTGACATAAAAAGCCAATTAAAAAGACATTCAAAGTCTTTCGAGCTCAAGTAACATTGGTTTTTCAAAACATGTTGAACACAATTTTTCAAGAATTTCTCAAAAGGTTCTTCAAAATCTTTCAAAATTGTGTGTTCGACCTTATGACTTCAAAATTGTTGGCATCTTTCAAAATTGTGTGTTCACCTCAAGTAAAATTGTGTGTTCGCATCTTTCAAAAGTCGAATCTTTTTTTTATAAGTGGATCGATTTTTGAGGGGGAGCTTTTAAAACCAAGTTTTATTCCTTTTAGGCACATACTCACATGTCTATTTTGTGTGTCTAAAACATTTCAAAAAATGTTTAAACAAATGAAAAATGTTAAAATGTTAATAATATTTAAACACTCATTTTGTTAAAACATATACAAGTAGCTCAAACTCAATTTCACATAAAATTTACAAAGTCATAATACTATTCTCTCAATTCATGTCATATGTGTGAAATTGAGGGGGAGCCAAAGAAAACGTTTCATTAAATCATGCTATGTAGGTGTCAACATTTTTCTCCCCATGCAACATTTTCATGTCTCAAATTTTAATCACCTGGTATTTCAAGACTAAGTGAATTAGTATTTAAAATAAGGGGAAAAATGTAATTAAAATGTGATCTTGAAAATAATAAGTGATCTAAACGACTCACAGTGCTTTATACTATTTGGAAAAGGTTTTATGGTTACGATCTCATACCCAACAACATCTTAATTCATGACGTTTCTGAAGTCATAAGGTGATTAGGTTAGGTATTAGTCTTATGATCCAACCAGAACCGGAGAGATCTACCCAAGGACACTCTATAGTTAGAAATAGTAGTCCTTAGGTATGATTGAAGATGAAGGAGAATAAGGGAAAATGTCGACTAAGACATGAGTTAACACTGTAACAATCACAACAAGGTGTTAGTAATGACGTCTTGGTAAGCATTGAAGGGGTTGAAGAATTAAAAAGAAATGTATGGATAAAGGGTGAAAAGAAAGAAGCCCTCCATACACATTTAGGTAGAAACCGGGTCAATACATAATCTATCGGTTTTCACAAAGATGAATTCTAATATTGAAGAATGACATCATGGACCCAATGATGCAATGCACAACCCTTCCCAGCCATTCAAGTTTCTTTTAAAAGATACTTGTCTCATTTGTCACGGAGATACACACGACTTCTATTGACTTTCTCACTCCGAGTTAGTTAATATTGAATAGGTGGCAGTCTGCTCCAGCCTTCGAGTAGTAAAACCAAAATGCACTAATCGAGTCTAGAGCTAAGAGATCAATAAATAAATCTCATTAGGACACATTCCATTACAAACACTTGTTGAACATCATCAAGTTCACAAGCTATTAACAAGAGTCCTACACATTATCCTTGTGATTTTGCCAGAACATCTAAGTAATACTTAAGTATTCACAGTGAAGATAGAAATCCTGCTTGAGCCAACATCAAACAAGCTCTTGGTAGGTGACTTGCGAGATTCTATATGAGTCAAGCTTGTGTCAACTAGATATTGATTTGGTCCAGTAAATGAATTGATGACTCAAACAGAGAGATAGTAACTATCTGATTCACTCATATCGTGTTGTCTACTTTGAGATGTTCTGGTATTGAGAACAAGCAAGTATGGTGAATCTAATGCATCTGCATTAGAGGATCTAACACTTTGAACTGGAAACCCTGTCAAGGAGGTTCTTCTAAATTAAACCTACCTGATCACAGGTACAATATTTATACTGTTAAACGGTCCTCACAGAACTAGAGGTTAATGCAACCGAATCTCGATGAATGACAATTCCATATTCGTCCATATCTTCTGTTTATCACTAACATTCAAATGCAGGTACAAACGAAGGTGTTGCAGCCTTATTCCAGCAGAGTCGGATTCATTACCACATGTTCATGCTCAAACTATAAAGACATACTATAAGTATCAAGATTCAAGAATCAAGAAAGCTCAAGAATTAAACACAACGACTTATGTAAACTCTGATATTAAAGATAACTCCTTAGAAACCAAGCTTCGAGGGAGATTAGTAGAGAGCTTTCAAGAAGATGCAAAGTATGAGCATGTTGGTCAAGATACAAGATCGCAAGATGGCAGAGACAACAAGACAAACAAGGAAAAGATTTAAAGATCTCAGAATTAAAGTCAAAGTCAAAATGAAAAGGTTCAAGATCAAAGATCACAAAGCATGAAGGAACAAGACTACAACAAAGACAAAGACCAAGAGTAAGACTCAAGAACTCAATGTTAAAGCAATCTCAAGAAACCCAAGACCATGTTATGACTATGAACATGGAAGCTCGGAATCTATCAGAAACCAAGCTTCGAGGGAGATTGTTAGCCTTAAAATATTAAGTCAAACAAGAAAGCTCGTTTCAAGGTTCAAGACCTCGCTTCAGGGGAGATTGTTAGCCTTAAAATATTAAGTCAAACAAGGAAGCTCAATCACTCAACGAGGAAGCTTCGGTCTTTATTTAATATATGTTGTAATAGGCTAGTTACGGGTATCGGGCTCGTCATTTAATCTAATATTGTATACGTTATAGGCTAAAGCCCAAGTAATCCCGAGCCTGACCCATTAGCATTAAATCACACAGCCCAAGTGTTGATATAAATATCTCTCTCCAAGTGTGGAGAGGGTGTTGGTTCATTTGTATTTTCTCACATAAGTTTAATCAACCATCTTGTTTCTCTCTCTAAAATTCTCTCCTACCTCTCTCTACATTTCTTCCTATCTTCTTATCTTTATTTTCTTAATTAATACCATGGTGAAGTGAAAGTGGTTCTGGGTTCCTATATAAAAACATTCACCCAATCTACTTCGCAAGCAAAACTCTTAACCCAGCTCAACAAAAATATACCGTAACCGAGAAAGAACTTATGGCTGTAGTTTTTGCATTCGACAAATTTAGATCCTATCTTATACTATCAAAAACTATTGTTAACACTGATCACTCAGCTCTTAAACATCTGTTTAAAAAACAAGACGCAAAACCTCGTCTTATTTGATGGATCCTACTCCTACAAGAATTCGATATAGAAATCAAAGATAAAAAAGGTACATAAAATGTTGTTGCCGATCACTTATCTAGGATTGACAATAACGAGTCAAGTGATGATAGTGAGGATGACGATAACTTTCCTGGAGAAACCCTTATGGAAATTAACACCAGAAATGAACCATGGTTCGCAAACTTTGCAAACTATTTGGTGGGTGATATTATACCAAAAGGGATGACATACCAACAAAAGAACAAATTTTCTCTGACCTCAAACACTAGTTTTAGGAGGAACCCTACCTCTTCAAAGTATGTTCTGATGGTATGATCAGACGCTGTGTATCTGGACCAGAAACCCGAACCATTTTAGATCAATGTCACCACGGACCAACTGGTGGACATTATGGACCGAATGTAACAGCTAAAAAGGTCCTAGACTCAGGATTTTACTGGCTAACTATCATAAAAGAAGATCATACTCTATTTTGAATTTGCGAAGAATGCCAAAAGATGGGAAATATATCAAAACGTGATACGATGCCCTTAACCAACATTCAAGTGTGAAAATTTTGATATTTGAGGTATCGACTTTTTAGGACCATTCCAAAAATCACATAAGTTTGAATACATTCTTGTTGCTATCGATTATGTATCTAAATGGGCCGAAGCTCAAGCTTTACCAACCATTGATGCCCGAGTTGTTGTTACTTTTCTAAAGAAACTATTCTGCCAATTTGGAATGCCTAAAGCTCTAATAAGCGACCGAGGTACTCACTTTTGTAACAAGATAATGGAAAAGACTATGAAAAGATATGCAGTTAGTCACCGTTTCTCTACATCAAACCACTCTCAAACAAGTGGTCAAGTTGAAAACACAAATAGAGCTCTTAAAAGAATTATTGAAAAGACTGTTAAACACAATCCGGCTATATGGCCAAGAAAACGTGATGACGCTCTGTGTGCTTTTCGCACTGCCTACAAAACACCTACCAATACCACACTCTACAAACTAATATATGGAAAAAACTGCCATCTACCATTTGAAATCAAACACCGTGCATACTGGGCACTTAAGAATTGTAATCCAGATCTCATCGCTGCTGGAGAAAAACAAATGTTTCAGTTACACGAATTAGATAAACTTAGACATCAAGCCTATGAAAACTCTAGACTGTATAAAGCAAGAACAAAAGTATGGCATGATAGAAAACTAAGAATGAGAAAAGAATTCAAACATGGAAACATGGTTCTGCTTTTTCACTCAAAGTATAAATTCAAACAACTGAAACTCCGATCTCGCTGGTTAAGACCATACGTAGTGAAACATCAATATCCATCCGGATTTGTTGAATTATATGGAAAAGATGGAAAAACATTTATTGTAAATGGCCATCGACTCAAACTATATCATGAAGAAGAAGATTATAATGACCAAAGGGAAGCAGTCACTCCCTTCTTTCCTAAAGAATGACTCTCCAAGTTCGAGTCTAGCTAACGACTCTTAAAAATTAAGCGCTTCTCGGGAGGCAACTCGTGCTTTACTTAAGTGTGAAGGAGTCCCTCCTCCATACAACTCCATTCGTATCCTTTATTTTTCTAAAAAATAAAAATATTTTCTTTTTGTGTCTTTTTGCGTATTCACTTTTATGCATGTAATATAGCTTAAAGATTGGAAAATTATGAAGTATGCTCAAGGATAGCTCTCTGGCGGCCTTATATCGCTCTGCCCTAGAAAGTACCATTTTCCTTTAATTTTCCTATTTTATCTCTATTATCAGTTATCACATTGAGGGCAATGTTCAACTTAAGTGTGGAGGGGAGCCAAATAGGAAAAATTAATCATATCCCTCCATGTTTGCCCTGCCAAAAATTTTCTAACTGATATTTTACGAAAAATTAATATATATGCTTTCAATATAAAAAATGCTCTTAGTAAGGCAAATCCAACCGGATTGACATTATAGCTAGTACAACCTAGTCCACTAAATTGTGAGAATTCTAAGCCTTAAAATTATTCGGGTACCCACCTTTGGTACCTAAGATAATTGATGCCTTTAGTCTGTTCGAGTTAAGGTTTGAATGCAATTGCAAGTGTTTCATCCGTCGTTAAGGCTGTGTATTTGTAATTTGTCGCCTTTTCTGGAGCAGTGGTATTGGTTAATAATTATATTTGAGTGAGGCGGTAATTTAGAAGCTTTAGAACTTGTGCTTGATCATCATTTACTAGACCGAAGCCTGATTAATCATATGTTATTAATTCCGCAAGTTCCTGTTCTTGCAAGCACTCCCTTTAGTACTAAGTTGCTGAAGTACCTAAGTAAAGAAGTTAAAGTTGAAAGAATAAGTTATGTGTCAAGCCTTAGTTATCATTATGATCCTTAAAAAAAGGAGAAGAAAAAAATATATATAGTAGTTCAAAGAAATAAAGGTTTAAGTTCCAGCACATGAAGATTTGTATATACTATTATCCCTCATTAAGTATCAAGTTTCGCCCTTCGGTCATGTTTATGTGTCAAGTACAAACCTATGGTAGTTGTCTAGATTATGTCTGTGCAAATTGAGTGTCTTTACAAAAATATATAAACCCTATCTGAATGGCTCGAGTAAAATAAAAAACAAACATATTCCCTTGTGAGGTGTTATGTTGTATGTTTATGCCTGAAAAGTTAATCAATATGCAAAACTCTTGCTAAAAATCCAAATTTTCTCCACGTCACGATTATTGATCTTATTTTCTAGCTTTGATTGCTTGAGGGCAAGCAATAGCTAAGTGTGGAGGGATTTGATAATGTAACACCCCCATTTTTACAATATAGCAGCGGAGGCTAATCTGGGGTGTTACTTCAAGGTACGATAGTCATAATCATAGAAAACGAATCAAAAAGAGTCATTTTTGAAAATTTAGTTATCATTCATTATTTCATCAGAGTTTTTACAAAAGAGAGGTCCCAAAATCTAAAACACAAAGTTTGAATGATAACAGTTTTGCCATCTTCACGTCCTCGCCACTCTGTGCCATAAGTTGCTTATTATCTGAGATAAAACATGCTAAAAAGTCAACAAAAAGGTTGAGTGAAATTCATAGGTTTAAGTTAAATAGTTTGAATGCAAATTTGATATTGGGTTACGTTGTTATACACCC
>BQNB010052043.1:1403-40680 GCA_026074375.1 Tanacetum coccineum
TTTTTAGCTTATACACATGGTTGGGATTCTCTAGATCTACAAACTCATCCGGTTGACTAACATAGACCTCCTCACGCAGTATGCCATTCAAGAACGCGGTCTTCACATCCATTTGGTAGACGACCATGTTCATATAAGCAGCGAATGCAATAAAGATACGAATGGCCTCAAGTTGAGCAACTAGAGCACAAGATTCCTCAAAGTCCATGCCTTCTTCCTGATGATATCCCCTCACTACCAAATAAGCCTTATTTTTCAATACACCTCCCTGTTCGTCTAATTTCACTTTGAATATCCACTTCAAAGTAATAATCATAACATGATCCGGTCGAGGTACCAACTCTCAAACTTCAAGACGTTCAAACTCATTGAGTTCTTCTTGCATGGCTTCAATCCAACATGATTTTGTTAATGCATCTTTATAACTCTTGGGTTTAATGGAAGAAAGGAAAGCATGGAAATAACAAAATAGGGCTTCATTTTGTAGTTGATGTCGAGTGGAAACCGGTCTAGAAGGATCGCTTTGGGTGGTTGATTAAGTGAGTGCACATGATTTAGAATAACAACCTGAGAAGAGGATTCTTTAGAACTTGGTTTTGGAATTGGAAAATAAACATATGGATTATTATCCATGTGTGCAACTTTAATATCATGGTTAGCTTCTTCAACACCAAGAGGAATGGCTGGAGATGGTGTTTCTTGAGTTGTTTGTGAAGTAATTGTTGATGGCGCATCTTGATCAATTGTTGTTGAGGAAGGTGTACCGGTTGAAACAGCAGGTTCTGGAGCAATGACTGCAAGAACTTGAAGATCAACACATGGCGGAGGATTAAGGTACTTATCAAACATTAGTTGAAACAATATTTCCCAGTCGTTCTTTGTTGGTGGGACAATGGTGTTGAAGAAGGAATGTTCAGCACGACACCTGAATTGATTGTTCCAGGAGTCAAAAGTTTAGGCTCGGGTCCTGAACTGAATTGTTTAAAAGCCATTGCTGTCAACTAATCAAAATCAACATGAATTGTTTCAATAATCATTCGGGTCCTTTTGTTATAGATTCGGAATGCTTTCTTTGCAGGAGCGTAACCAACAAAAATTCTTATATTAGCTTTCGGTTTCGACTTACCAAGGTCTTCACTGTCATTAGTGGGATAGCAGAGTGCACCAAAGACATGGAGATAAGATAAGTTAGGTTTTCTATCATGGAGAAGTTCATATGGTGTTTAGTGATTTTTGATTAGTGATGCGGTTTTTTAGTATAACAGCTGTCGCGACTTCTTTCCCCAATAATAAAATAATGGACCTTTGGAAAAGATCACAACAATGTGCTTAGCAGCTTCCACTAAGGTATGGTTCCGTCTTTTGACAACGTCATTCTGTTGTGGAGTACGAGCAACGGATGTTTGATGTGAGATTCTGACTTCTTCATAGTAAGATCTCAGTGTCTAATTGACAAATTCAGTGCCATTACCAGTCCTGATGTTACGAACAGTTGCATTCAGACGAACTTGAATCATTTTTAGAAATTTAATCATGAACCTGGAACTTCATCCTTTGAACGTAGAAGATTTCCACCCAGTGTAAACGAGAATTATCAATACAACGATAACACTATATTTTTACTTCCATTAATACTTTTGAATCCTCTTGCCCGAAAGATCCATATGCAGCAAATAGAGTTTTTCTTGAATGGAGTCTTCAGCTTTGGGTTTGGGTTTGTGGGAGTGTTTCTTGCTTTTACCAAGAGCACAAGCAGAGCACAAGTGATCCTTCTGATACTTTAGTTTTGGAAGACCTCGGACAAGACCTTATTTGGCAAGAGAAGTGATATAATCAAAGTTTAAGTGAGATAATCTTCGATGCCACAACCAAGACTTAGTTTTTGAGGCCTTAGACAAGAGACATATAGGAGAGGATAGCAACAAATTTTCCATAGATAAAGTGTATAGGTTTGAAACTCTTGATCCCTTGAGTAGATCCACACCTTCTAAGTCACGAATGAAACAGGTTGTAACACCCCCTTATTTGACATATAGCAGCGGAAGCTAATTTGGGGTATTACTTCATGAATCAACAGTCATAATCATAAAAAACGACTCAAAAGAGACGTTTTGGAAAATTTAGTTATCATTTAATAATATATCAGAGTTTTACAAAAGAGAGGTCCCAAAATACATTGAAAACATAAAGTTGAATGATAACAAGTTAGGACGGTATTCATCAAGTCCAATGCACTCCCGTGCATAGTTCCAATTAACTGAGATAAACATGCTAAAAGGGTCAACACAACGGTTGAGTGAAATTCACAGTGTTTGAAATATAATAGTTGAATACAAGTCAATGATAGTAATAATTGCAACGAATACAATTATCATAGAAAACAGTATTAATGCCCTAAGCTCATGCAACCAAACATTAATATCCGAAGTCAATTTAATGACTTGAAGGAACAACTGTCCTTAAGGAAAGGTAACTTGCCAAAGTCATCCTTTGTTCTTAAATATAGTATGTTTGGTTACCCCATGTACGGGTACACCAACGGGAGCCGTCACCCCCAATAGATCTATCCACAATATTCACGTTCACTCGCAAGTGACTAATGGTTCATGATTAAAAAATATTAACAGTGAAGGCAAACTTAGGGAATAATATATCAGGATAGCATACAGTTGAAAAATACTTGTATTCATGTTTGTAGCATGTATCTCCCCACAAAGTTTAGAAAAACATGTAAAGGTAGGACTATGAACTCACCTTATCAAGGTAGTTGATTGATTTGAAATTTAATTCAAATGAGAGTGTAACGACCTTCGCGTCGCAAACCGGAGAATAATATGGCAAGTCTTGAGTTTTGTTCGTTGATATTCCAAAACTTTGTTTCATAAAGTTTGACGTAAATATTCATTTGGTTTATTAGTTTGTTAAAACATCGTATCACTGTTCGGGCTATCATAAGCCAGAGGTCATGCAGTAAACGTTTGAGGAGCTTTGACACTTTAAATCGTAAATCCAGCAACTCGTCAAAACATCTACCCAAATGAAGCCCCTCACATGAAATTCCCTAGTAATGTGATACGTTAAAGATTAAATGATAAGGTTTTATCTTTTTAAGTTTCTTCAAAAGCTAGTGGAGGATAAATTATGTTATATATAATACATAATTGTGTTATAGTGTTTCGATCGATGAATGATAACGACAAATGTGTCGGGTTTTAATAAAATCGAATCTTATAATATTTAAATATATTTTATAATTAATATAAAAATATTACATTTTATACCCGCGAACAATGAAAATACAATATATACCCATGGTATGAGATATATATTACAAAATTAAAACTCTTTCCCTCCTTAATTATATTTTAAAACATTAAACCTTTAACTTTTAAGTATGACAAAACAAACCCCTAAAGTTTAACTTTAGAATAATTACATTTTTGGCCCAAAAGTTATAAAGTTTCATAATTTACGATATATACCCCTTTGCATGAAATGTTTTGCGAAACAAGTCCAAAAACCATAATATTGATATTTTTGATTTAGAAATGGATTTGAAGCTTATAGCTTATTACTATAAGCTAAAATAAGTAAGTTTTACGAGCTTGTAGCTTATGAAAAGAGCTTATGAGCTTAAAGATCCAAAATGGGTATGTTTGGTTTAGAAAAATTAACCCGATGGGTTAGAGCTTTTAGGATTTATTTTTAAGCTTATAAAAATGATAAGTGAGCTTATAGAAATAGCTTATTACAATAGCTTATGGCTTATAGCTTATTAGATACACGAAAAGAGCTTTTTAGGGTTTTTATAGTGCGTTTGGTTTAGGAAAACCAAATGAGTAAGCTTTAGGGTTTAAGGGCTGATTTCATGAGATCATAAGGATGTATAGGAGCTGATATATAATCTAAAACAATACAAGAGCTTATTGAACGAGTAGAAAAGCTTACTAGTACACAAATGGGTCAAAATGGTTGATATGGTTCGAAAATGGCTTAGAGATGAATCAAGGGCTCTTCTTTCTTGTTTCTTGGCTTCTACTTGGATTATACTTCCTTTATATTCTTCTTCAGCTTGGTTAGATCATGATTTTGAAGTAGTATGAAGTTCTGATGGTGAATTGAAAGTGTATGTATGTGTTCGTGTATATATAGTGCAAAAGGAGAAGTAGTGGCCAAGTTTTCTTGGAGTAGGGACCAAGTTTACTTGGAGTGGTAGCCAAGGGTTTTGCTTGGAGTCCAAGGTGGTGATGGAGGTGGTAGGGTGCTAACTAGGTGGTGACTAAGGTGTGTATGTTGTTGCTTGGTGGTGACAAGTAGGTGAAAGGAGGCTAGCAAGGTGGTGAATCATGTGGTCTCTTAGCATGTAGTAAGGTATGGTGGGTGTATCGTGGTGTCTTAGCAACGATAGGTATGAAAGGATGTGCATCATGGAGAAGGGTGGTTGCTAGGTTAGGTTTTAGTTTAAAACTAGTTTAAGGTGTACGGGTTGTTTAGGGTTTCGGGTTAGGGTTTTGGATTTTGGACGAGCTATGGGCTGAAATGGAGAGTAACTATAATTCATATGTTGTGCATTAGAGTGTTGTAAGTTATGTTTAAAAGGTTGTATGAAAATCCTTAAGAAAATGGAGGGAAATGAGCTAGTTTGAATTCTATGCTTTGTCGGATTGTACAATGAGCTCAAATGAGTTGTACATTGATTTAAGAGGGAAAAGATATTCAAAAGTTATGCATTGTAACCTTGTACACATGCTTGAAGGCTTGTACATTGATTTTGTATGTAAACATTATATATAGTTAGGGTTTTGATATAAACATTAACGTTTAAAGTCTGTTTTTATATATCGTTATGAAAAGTACGTTAAATAGATAACGTATGATAAAATGGTGATTAAAACATATTTATTGACATATTATAACGTTTACTTGCTTTAAACGTTGATGAAATTGGCATTGGTAGGTTGCGTGAGCTCGTTTACTTTGGAAATGCAAGTGACGTTGCATAATGAGTGGAATAAAGGAAAAATATTCCCGTGAAAAATTGACGATACTTAAGTATAAATCAAGTAGATATTATATTGATGTAAAATTACAATCTAATTTAATAAATGGATAATTACATAAATGAAAATTGTGGGTTGTTACAATTCTCTCCAACCATATAAAAGAAATCATCGTCCCCGAGATTAGTTTGGATGTTGGAGTGATGTTTGAAAACAGATGTGGATACTTGGCACGAATTTGATCTTCGCATTCCCACGTAAATTCTGGTCCTCTTTTAGAGTTCCATCTTACTTTGACTATAGGGATACGACTTTGTCTTAGTTGATTGACTTCTCGATCCATAATTTCCACTGGTTCTTCCACAAAATTGAGTTGGTCATCAAGCTGAAGCTCTTTCATTGGAATGATGAGGGATTTGTCAGATAGGCATTTCTTTAGATTAGAAACGTGGAAGGTATTGTGAACGTTACTGAGTTCTTTAGGAAGCTCAAGTGTGTATGCCACTAGGCCGACCCTTTTAAGGATCTTAAATGGTCCAATGTATCGGGGGTTAAGCTTTCCTCGCTTTCCGAATCGGATGACACCTTTCCGAGGTGACACTTTTAACATAACACGATCTCCAACTTGGAATTCCAAAGGCTTTCGCCTTACATTGGCGTAACTTCTTTGCCGTCTCGTTTCAGCTTGCAACGTTAGCAAAGTTTGTACTATCTTTTTGGTGGTTTCGTGAATTATCTCTGGTCCCATGAGTTGAACATCTCCAACTTTGGCCCAGCAGACAGGTGATCTACACTTTCGACCATAAAGTGCCTCGAATGGTGCTGCCTTTATATTGGCATGGTAACTGTTATTGTAAGAAAATTCTACCAATGGTAAGTGTCTTTCCTTTCCCTTTCCAAAATCTATAACACAGGCTCAAAGCATATCTTCGAGTGTTTGGATGGTTCTTTCACTTTGTCCATCGGTTTCAGGATGAATATGCCGAAAAAAAAAAAAAAAAAAAAAACTCATTGTCTAATAGATTACCCAAAGCATTCTGCTTGACTGCTAGAATCTGGATGTGGAAAAAAAAAAAAAAAAAAAAAATAGGACTGTCATGATCCGAGATGATAGATATCGGCACTTCATGCCGTGAAACTATCTCCTTTATATACAGCCTTGTAAGGGTTTCCATAAAGGGCTTTCTTTAGCTTATACACATGATTGTGATTCTCTGGATCTACAAACCTATCTGGTTGACTAACATTGACCTCCTCACGCAATATGCCATTCAAGAATGCGATCTTCACATCCATTTGGTAGATGACCATGTTCATATGAGCAATGAATGCAATAAAGATACGGATGGCCTCGAGTCAAGCAACTAGAGCAAAAGATTCTTCAAAGTCTATGCCTTCTTCCTGACGATATCCCCCCGCTACCAAACGAGCCTTATTTTTCAATACACCTCCCAGTTCATCTAATTTCATCTTGTATATCCATTTCAAGGTTATAATCATTACACGATTCGGATGAGGTACGAGCTCCCAAACTTCAAGACATTCAAACTCTTTGAGTTCTTCTTGCATGGATTCAATCCAACAGGATTCCGTTAATGCTTCTTTACAACTCTTGGGTTCAACAGAAGACATGAAATCATCAAAATAACATAATAGGGCTTCATCTTGTAGTTGATGTCGAGTGAAAACCGGTCTAGAAGGATCTCCGGTCACATTATCAGTCAAGTGATCTTTGGTCCATTTGTTAATGTGTTCGGGTAGTTGATTGATTGAGTGCACATGATTTGGAATAACTACCTGAGAAGAGGATTTTTTAGAACTTGGTTCTGGAATTAGAAAATCAACATAGGGATTGTTATCCATGTGTGCAACTTCAATGTCATGGTTAACTTCTTCAACACTAAGAGGAATGACAAGAGATGGTGTTTCTTGATTTGTTTGTGAGGTACTTGTAGATGGTGCATCTTGATCAATTGTAGTTGAGGAAGGTGTACTGGTTGAAACATCAGGTTCTGGAGCAAGGACTGCAGGAACTTGAAGATCAACACATGGTGGAGGATTAAGGTACTCATCAAACATTGGTTGAAACAGTATTTCCTAGTCGTTCTTTGTTGGTGGGACATACGGAGTTGAAGAAGGAATGTTTTGCACGAGTCCTGAACTGATTGTTCCAGGAGTCAAAGGTTTAGGCCCGGGTCCTAAACTAAATTATTCAGAAGCCATTGCTGTCAACTCATCAAAATCAACATGAATAGTTTCAATGATTAGACGGGTCCTCTTGTTGTAGATTCGGAATGCTTTCTTTGTAGGAGCGTAACCAACAAAGATTCCTATATCAGATTTAGGTTTCAACTTACCAAGGTCTTCACTGTCATTAGTGGGATAACAGAGAGCACCAAAGACATGGAGATATGATAAGTCAGGTTTTCGATCATGAAGAAGTTCATACGGTGTTTTGTTATGACGTTTTTGGATTAATGATCGGTTTTTAGTATAGCAAGCTGTCGCGACTGCTTTTTCCCAAAGAAATAACAAAGCCTTTGAAAAGATCAACATGGTGCGAGCAGCCTCCACTAAAGTACGGTTTCGTCTTTCGACAACGCCATTCTGTTATGGAGTGCGAGCAACGGATGTTTGATGTGAGATTCTGACTTCTTCATAATAATCTCTCAGTGTCTGATTGACAAATTATGTGCCATTATCAGTCCTGATGTTACGAATGGTTACATTCATATAAACTTGAATCATTTTGAGAAATTTAATCACGAACTCTAGAACTTCATCCTTTGATCGTAGAAATTTCACCTAAGTAAACCGAGAATAATCATCAATAATAACTAATATATATTTTCTCCCATTGATACTTTGAATCCTCATTGGCCCGCAAAGATCCATATGCAGCAGATATAGTTTTTCTTGAATGGAGTCTTCAGTTTTGGATTTATGGGAGTGTTTCTTGCTTTTACCAAGAGCACAGGCAGAACACAAGTGATCCTTCTGATACTTTAGTTTTGGAAGACCTCGAACAAGACCTTGTTTGGTAAGAGAAGTGATATAATCAAAGTTTAAATGAAATAATCTTCGATGCCACAACCAAGATTTGGTCTTAGAGGCCTTAGACAAGAGATATATAAGAGAGGATAGCAACAAATTTTCCTTAGATAAAGTGTATAGGTTTGAACCCCTTGATCCCTTGAGTAGATCCACATTTTCTAAGTCGCGAATGAAATAGGTGTGTTTACGAAAAGCTATTTTGAGATCAGAATCACAAAATTATCCCACGGAGAATAAGTTGTGTCCTAACCCTTCCACATAGTAAACCTGAGAGATTGTAAGATTTCCCATTTGATAGTCTTGGTATGTGCTTAATTACACATACCTTTTACCTTTAAAAACGAGCTAAAATAACCAAAAACGGACTTAAAATGCCATTAAGAGCGATTTCCAATCATATGCTTGGAGCATCCGGTGTCCAAATACCACAAAACAAAAATAAATAGTATATTTATCGACGTCGTCATTGACTTGAAAACACAGGGTGTTATAACTACCATCCAGATGGTGTCCACAGATTGAAAAGGCCCTTTATAGACTTAATTTGGCTCCTAGGGCATGGTATGACAAACTCAAGCTTTCTTGTTGAAAACCAGTTTACTAAAGGTATTGTTGACCCAATACTATTTCATAAAAGAGATTAACAAAACATAGACCCAAAACTATTACATAAATTATTAGTCCAAATATATGTCGATGGCATTATTTCCAGAGTTTTTGAAACAATTTGAAAATCTAATGAAAAACAACTTTGAAATATCAATGATGGGTGGGATGAAATTCTTTTTTGGACTTCAAATTTATCAATCTCCACATGGTATTTTTATCAATAAGTCAACATACACTTTAGAAACTCTTAAGAAACATAGTATTAATGAATGTGATAGCATTGTTACACCAATGACTACCTCACCAAATCTAGATGCTGATTTGCGTAAGAAATCCATAGACCCTCGGGAATACCGTAGCATGGTCGGGTCTCTTATATATCTAACAGCTAGCAGACCAGACATTCATTTTGTTATATGCATATGTGCTAGATATCAGGCAAGGCTAACCAAATCACACCTTAACTATCACACCCCCAAACGGGGCCTAGACGGAATACGTGTCCGGGGGCATGACATTATGCATATCTCAAGTACAAAGCATAGAAAATGACCTCTAAAGGGGTAAGTTTTAGAAAAGTCATAACTCGTTGCATAAATTTAAAAGTAATTAAGTCTTACAACCATTTCAAAGAAATTTAAAACATAGCGGAAGCAATATGAAAACGTAGCGTAAGCAATATTAAGTTTTGACAAAGACAACGAGTATGAAATAAGTTAGTCTTGAAATCAATCGAAGTCACATTGCACATAGACTTCAAATAGCACATCTTGATAATCCAAGCTATGCATCTGAGAAAAACATGCTTAAAACGTCAATATAAAGTTGGTGAATTCATAGGTTTAATTCAAACGTTGTTATAGTGGACCACAAGATTTCAACACATATGTGACAGTTATAACAAATACAACTTCATTAAAAAATGTATTTACGTTGCACTAAGCTCATGACACCGAAGCTTAATTCATGTTGCAAATAATATGCCAAATGAAAACTACCATAGAGGTATCTGACCAAGATCACCTAACAAAGTCCGACATGGTATATATCCGTTTATTCAGGTGCCCCATGGATAGTAAGTGCTACTTACCCGGATAGGGATAATTAGTCCCAATAGATCTATTTATAACACTCGCGCTCACTTAACCAATCGGTCAGTCAAGAAATTAACGATTCATGATAGTTCGGGCTTTAGTGGTCTATTCGCTACTTAGGCAACACGTAAACAGGAAAGGTAACGTAAAGTACTTGTGTCCGGTTTAAGAAAACAAGCGATGTTTCTCACCCTTAAAGTTGTAAAACATTTATTCAAAATGAGTAAAAGTGGGGCTATGAACTCACCTTGATCGGTGAACTGAAGTAGTGAGAAGCTAGAAGAATAATCACACGGAATGGAACGACGGTACAAGAACACGGCCTAAGTATTATATGTTTCGGTTTAGAATCATAATGATAGAGAAATACGAATAATGCATAAGTGTTTACTAAAATACTTTAATTAATTGTTTTTCTAAAATGAAACATTAGTGATCGTATCGTGGTTGAAACGTTTGACTAAATAAAGTACTTCGTAATATTTAGTATATATATATTATTACATAATTATAATCAAGCAAGAATAATATTTCGGTATCTTACTCATTCCCTTATAAGTAGTCAATATATCTTTAATATAAATGTTTTTCAAAATATTTTTCTAAGTATAAAGATTTTATAGAAATTTCGGCATGACCCGTTCGTGTTTACACGTTTTCCAAAGTCATAGACTTTATTAAAAACACTTTCAATATTCATTCCACAATTCGCCTAACCTCTACGTCTTTTCAAAATCAATCCTTTCTCTTTTGTTATAGTGCCAAAGTCTTAATAACCCTTATTGGGCTTTTAGGCCCAATAAGCCTAAACGTATAACCCGAAATGTAATAAGTTCAAAATAAGTTCACGACTAAACAAATAAGCATGTAGCTTATCAAATAAGCTATTCATAAGCTTATTTGATAAGCTTCACCGTGGGCTTTAAGCCACGGTGTTGGGCTCATTATTAGGCCGTGGCCCATTAGGTTAGAAAAGTAGGCTTAAAATTATCCATTTAGTCCGATAAGCAAACCGTTACACAATTAAGCATTCGACGTATTAGCAAGCTATTAATAAGCTTCCAATAAGCCAAGCCAAAACCCAATAACCCAACCGTCAGCCTTGAGCCACGGTTTGGGCTCTCTTGTTGGGCCGAAACTTCCTTAACTCGTACGGGCCTATTTGTTAAGCCCGATAAGCCAAATAAGTATCAAATAAGCTCTTGGTTCTCGAATAAGCTATCAATAAGCTTTAAATAGGCCAAGAGGGTTAAGCCGAACCATATGGCTTATGAATTAAGCTCATGGTTTTGGACTTTTTTTGTGGGGCGCGGCTTATTAGCCTATTTAGCATATTTGGGCTTATTTGTTAAGCCAAATAAGCTTAACTCTTTGTCCTTTCAAAAACAAGTCACGAAATAAGCTAGAAATAAAAAAGCCAAATAGAAATAAGCTAAAAAAATTCCTATTACATCTCTTAGTGGCCGAGACTACATATAAGCCCATAAAACCAAATAAGCTATTCGTGAGCTTATTATTAAGCCGAAACATCAAATTAGGTATAAGTCATAATATTTATTATATAAAAATAACCACGATCATGAAACTACACTTTCCTTGTCTTATTTTTTATTATTTTCGAGCCATACAAAAACCCTTTTGGGGTTTATGTAGTTTTTAAACTTTGATTTTTATAAACAAGTTGTACATCTTATACTTATGCATTATAAGAATCACAAAAGTACAAGTTTTTTGAGAAATAGATGACTTACAAAGAATGGTGATTAAGAAGGTGATTAGAGACTAAATACAACCTAAACGTTGTGTTAAAACTACCCGGATATCAATATGAATTAAACCCGAATACAATATCTTGATCAAAAGTTGAAAAATAATGAAAGTGTGTGTGTTTGTTGTTGAGTTTAAACAAGGGAGGGAAAATTGAGATAAGTGTGTGTTTTTGTTGAAAGAGAATGAGATGATGAATGAAATGCATATAGCCTTATTTGTAAGCTTACAAAATTGTGACGTTTGTGGGTGTGTGGGGTGTGTGTGGCCGACGTATAGGACAAGAGAAAGGGGGACTAATTTGATCTTAACTTATTAGGACATGCAAAGTGACAAGAATTTTGAATATCTAGATATTTCCATGCATACACAAACTAGTTATTATTCACGGAACACGCAAATACTAAAAACGCGTAAAAATTTATGAAAAATTCTGAAAATTTAAATATCATCTTAAAATGTAAAAACATGACTAATGCCGAAAGACTACATCAATTAGCAACCTAGAATGCTTCCGGTATGACTTCTCAGATATACGCGGGACAACCTCCCAGTTAAACGTAATAATTACACGGAACTTATAAAATTCAAAATACTGAACGGAAATGGTTAAAATATTGGCCTGAAATTTACGGGGTGTCACATCCTTTCCCCCTTAAAAGAGCTTTGTCCGCAAAGCTTAAGACGTAACATCTGCCATGGGTGCAGAGTTGGCAAAGATATGAGGATACTTCTTCTGCATTTGATTTTCCTGTTCCCACGTGAATTCAGGACCTCTCCTTAAGTTCCAACGCACTTTAACAATTGGGATACGGCTTTGCTTTAGACGTTTGACCTCATGGTCCATGATTTCGACAGGTTCTTCTATGAATTGAAGCTTGTCGTCGATTTGGATTTGGAAAGAGTTTCGTTTGATAGGCATTTCTTCAGGTTAAAGACGTGAAACGTACTATAAACTCTGCTCAATTTCTCTGGGAGTTCAAGTCGATAGGCAATGGTTCTAACCTTGGCAAGAATTTTGAAAGGTCCAATATATCGAGGGTTCAGCTTTCCCCGTATGCCAAAACGTATCACCCATTTCCATGGTGACACTTTCAGCATGACCTTATATCCTACCTGAAACTAAAGGGGTTTTCGTCTTATATCTGCGTAGCTCTTTTGACGATCATGGGCAGCTTGAATACAGCTCTTGATCTGAATGATCTTTTCAGTTGTCTCATGGATGATCTCTGGGCCAGTGAGCAGACTATCTCAAACTTCAGCCTAGCAGATGGGTGATCGACACTTACGCCCATACAACGCCTCAAATGGTGCAACCCTAATACTCATATGATAGCTGTTGTTATACGAAAATTCTACCAACAACGAGTGTTTATCCCAAGCTTTTTCAAAATCAAGCACACATGCACACAACATGTTTATAATGTCTGGATGGTCCTCTCACTTTGACCATCAGTCTGTGGGTAATAATCCAGTCAAGTACCTAAAGCTTTCTAAAGCGATTGCCAAAAGTAGGATGTAAACCTGCCATCACGATCAGAGATGATCGAGACCGGCACTCCGTGTCTCGAAACCACTTCTTTCAAATACTGTCTTGTCAATTTCTCTGTTGAGTCGTCTTCTCTAATGAGCAGGAAATGAGAAGACTTAGTGAGACGATAATCAATTACCCAAATCGTGTCTTGACCGGTTGCTATCTTTGGAAACTTAGTCACAAAGTCTATCATTATGTTCTCCTATTTCTACTGGGGAAACTTTGGTTAAACCAACAATCCAGATGGTTTTTGATATTCAGCCTTTACTTTGGCACATGTTAGATACTTGCTAACATAGGTGGCAATATCTGCTTTCATGTTGGGCTACCAATACATCTTTTTTAAATCTTGGTACATCTTATCCTATCCAAGGTGGATGGAATACTTTGACTTATACGACTCGTGCATAATAAATGCCCTCAAGTCGCCAAAACACGAAATCCAACTCTTGTTGTTTAGACACAACATTTCATTAGCACGAGGTTTAAGTTTATTAATCATACCGTGTAGATCTTCAGTTATGTAGTTCTCTTCCTTCCTTGCCTCGGATTGAGCATTCAGAATTTGCTTGGGAAGATTCAATCCTATAGTCATCACTAAGGCTCGAACTTGCAGTGGGTTAATCCTCTCCATCCGGCTCAAGGCATCTGCCACCACGTTCGCCTTTCCTGGGTGGTATCTAATCTCACAATCATAATCACTTAACAATTCCAACCATCGACGCTATCTTATGTTTAGCTAATTATGATCTAGATTATGCTGCAAACTCTTGTGATCAGTGAACATAACACACTTCGTGCCGTACAAATAGTGCCTCCACATCTTCTGGACAAACACTACCGCTCCAAGCTCTAAGTCGTGTGTGGTATAGTTCTTCTCATGACTCTTGAGTTGGCAAGATACCTAGGCTATGACCTTCTCCTTTGCATCAAAACTGCACCCAACCCTTTATGCGAAGCATCGCAGCAGACCACAAAGTTCTCACTTCCTTTTGGTAAGGCCAAAATCGACGCACTACACAACTTCTATTTCAATAGCTGAAATGCAGCTTCTGCTTTTTCTCCCCAATCAAAATTCATGCTCTTCTGAGTCAATTTCGTCATAGGTCTAGCAATTTTTTAAAAACCTTTGATGAATCGTCGGTAGTAACTAGCTGACCTAAGAATTGGTGAATTTTGGTTAAAGTCTTAGGTGACGCCCAATACTTGATTGAATCTATCTTAGGAGGATCAACATGAATTCCTTCACTATCAATCACGTGACCGAGAAATTTTACCTTCGATAACCAGAATTCACACTTGGAAAACTTGGCGAACAGTTTCTCCTCCTTAAGTAATCATTATATCAACCTAAGGTGTCCTTCATGCTCCTTCTTATTCTTAGAGTAGATCAATATATCATCGATGAAAATAATCACGGAGTTATCCAAATACGATTTGCACACCCGATTCATCATATCCATGAATACCACTGGTGCGTTGGTCAGTCTAAATGGCATTACTTGGAACTTGTAGTGACCATAACGAGTCCTAAACGCTGTCTTTGGAATATCCTCTTCACGAACTTTAAGTTGGTGATAACTAGATCTTAAGTCGATCTTAGAGTAGACTCTTGACCCTTGCAGCTAATCAAACAAATTGTCGATTCTCAAAAGTGGGTATCGGTTCTTTACAGTAAGTATGTTTAGTTTATGGTAGTCAATACACATCCAAAAATATCCATCTTTATTCTTGACGAATAAAATCGGAGCTCCCTAGGGTGAGGAACTGGGTTTTATAAATCCTTTATTAGAAATTTCCTGCAACTGAGCAGATAAATCTTGCATCTTTGACGATGCTAAATGGTACGGGGATCTTGCTACAGGTGCAGCACCAAGGACTAAGTCAATTTGAAATTCAACTTGTCGAGTAGGTGGTAATCCAGGTAAGTCTTCTGGAATGACCTCTGGAAAATCCCGTACAATAGGCACATCCTCAAGTCGCTTCTCTCTTGACTTGTTATCAGACTTCTTTGCTTTAACTAGTGCTAGGTAAACTTGGAAACCCTTCTAGATGTAGTTATAGGTCTTGGTACACAAGATGATATTCAACTTCGACTTACTTCCACCGTTACATCCATCGCCTTCGATTACCAACACCTCATCTCCATAAGGAATACAAATGATCTTTTCGTCACAAACGATCACCGCGTGGTATTTTGCCAACCAATCCATACCAATAATGACGTCGAAACTAACGAGTTCTACAGGCATCAGGTCAATATCAAATGGGCGACCTAGTAATCCTAATGTGCAACCTCTAAGTATCACATTTGTTTCTAAAATTCTTCCATCGGCTAATTCTACTGCATAACTAGTGTCTAAAGTGGATGGGATGACATCAAGCAGGGCACTAAAGGTAGTCGACACAAAACTTCTATTGGCACCCGAATTAAATAACATGAAAGCATAACAATTATTGAGAAGGAACGTACCCGTGACGATGTTAGAATCAGGGTTAGCTCCTCCTCCTCTAATTGCATAAGCTCTTGCTTTAGCCTCATTGTTCCCAGTCTTATTCCTTGTCTTATTTCTACGGTTCTGGTTTCTCAACTTGGGACACTCACTTCTATAATGTCTTGGTCTTCCACACTCATAGCAAGCATTTCTCGTCTGATTTCTCACACTGGCCCTCTGAGGGGTAGCAGTAACTGCGGCTCTACAATCTCTAGTCATGTGCCCAACCCTCTTGCAGTTACCACACTTCACCGTACATGGCCCTTCGTGGTGCAATCTGAACGTGCTATAGTATGGCAAGGCTCCAACATACCCTCTTCTTTCAACATTATTCCCAACAGTATTGGCTCTTGCTACATTCTGACCATTAACATTCTGTCTCTTAAAAGGTTGTTTTTGTTGTCCACGGTTGTCTCTTGAGTTATTGTCAAATCTTCTCTTGTTCTCAGCATTTTTGATAGCATAACCCTTCAACTTCTGGTCCATCAAGTTGTTAGCAATACAGATTGCATCCTAGGGTCTAGTAGGTTCAGCAGCAATTACATTCCCTTGAATGTTATCCAGAAGACCTCCAATGTACTTATCAACCTGATCCTCCTCTTCTAGGACCATCTTAGTGCACAACAAAGTCAACTCTTGGAACCTCTGATTGTAAGTAATCAGGTCATTGCCTTTCACAGTCAAGTTCCATAATCTCTTCTCCAATTTTTGTATTTCATTCCTAGGGAATACACCTCAGTCATTAGATTCATGAGTGCCTTCCATGTCATGGCATAAGCAGCATCAACTCCAACTATCCTTTTATGTGAATTCCACCAAGTCAATGCACCATCTATCAAGGTGCATGATGCATACATCACTTGATATCTTAGAGGGCAGTTACTGATATGGAACACCGTCTCCATCTTCTCAAACCAACGGGTTAAACCAACAATTCCTTCCATTCCTTTAAAGTTCAGTGGCTGACACTTCACGAAGTCTTGGTAGGTACACTCTCTAGCAATGGGTACAACACCTCCGTTGTTCACATTGGGGTTTCCATTCCCATTTCCGTTACCGTTCCCATTATTAGCATTGGCCTTAACATTGTCATCTTGTTGCTCATTCTCCATTTCTATTTCGATTCCAGAGTTCCTGGCAGCGTCATACCCTTTCAGAGCTTCTTCCACGCGCTTGGAAATTAGCTCCTTGATTGCATCTTGGGTCATTTCGGTACGTGTAGCACTCATCATGTATCTACATCACCAACAATAATAATCATGGTGAGATCTTAGGTACGATGAAATTACCTTATACGTTGGATGGAACAAATTAATCTTTTAATATGAACATCCAAGATAATAGGAAAATAGATTTCATAACATCGAATATAGTCGATTACATCACGATTCTCTAAGGTAGGATCTACAATCTCTAACACTACTACTACCATTATCAAATACTACTGGTCGATACTCAACCAATGATGGAACAAATCTAAGGACGATAACCTAAGTGCTTCCAAGCACATGCCTCAAGTCTACCAAGACTCATATGATCATAAAATGAAAATGGCGTATCTGCCTCAACTCCCTCTGGATACGCGACGTACTACGCTGAAGTCGGTCAACTCTCTCTAACTCTCAACATCCAACATGCCTCTAAGCCTCGTATTATCCCGCTCCAACGCGCTAATCCTCTTTGTCGTGGTAGTGACCTCTGAGTCAACTCTAGCAATCCTATGTCCCTGAAATCTTTGAACACTCTCAATAACCTGTGGAAACCATAGAGGGGGGGGGGGTAAATATGTTTCTATTTAAAAACATTAAATCTTTTGTATTAAATCACCAATTAAGTTTGGCGCGATATAAGAAGTGTTGATTATAGATCTACAATTACTAATACATAATCTAACAATGCAACCACTCTCACAATATTTACTACAAAGAACTACATAACCATAAGTAACACAATATACGCAACTATCCAAATAATCAAGAACACAATCTAAATATAAAAGTAAAGCAATAAATGTAAGAAATAAGTAAAGCAAAAGGTAAAAGAAAATGCAAACCGACACGGTGATTTATAGTGGTTCGGTCATGAAGCTCCTCTTTGCCATACTCTACTCCTCGAGTATCCAACTCGAGAATTACTTCACTAATCAGCAAGCTCCCTTTCGGTAGAGAAAACCTTATACAAAAGCTTACATTATTTTTTGACACTAAGCTAGATGTCGAGTCCTAATCTTAGCTAGAACCAATCTACCACATCACCAATGTATTTTGAGGCCTAAAATACTAACCAACACACAATCAACCCTTTTGAATATACACACCATTTGGATCTACACACTATTAAAGATCAGAAGACATGGACTCAATCTATATGTAACATATGTTACAATGAGCTAACTAGACTACATAACTTCAAATCTTAAAGATGACCGAAGTTCTTCTCTTGCACTTGAGGAAAGAAGGAAAGGATAGAAGATTGGATCATATTTAAACAAGATTAAATAAGTTAAATGATCAAAGGTTTAGAAAGATTTAGTGAGATCTTGAGAAAGAAAGAACTGAAAGAAAATCGTGCAAAAGGGTTGTGAAAATAGTTGGAGGTGACCCAATATTTATAAGAGCTGAAAAATAGCCTGTTAGGAAACGGCGGTCCCAGATATATTAGGGGCCCGCCGGTATTTAAGGGGGCCGTCGACCTATTTAAGGGACCGCCCTGACAAACGCTACTGTTTTTGTCTTTTTGTAGTAAAGGCGAAATCTGGTGAAAGTGATACTTGTTTTAGGGGGGTATGGCCAGATTTTGAAATTTAAAATAATTACCAAATAAAACATTTATTTATAATCCAAAAATAATTCGTCTAAATAATTTTTAAGAAATAGTTTTGTTATATTTATAAATCGCACTTTGAGAATTTGGTTCAGATGGCACTTTGAGAATTTGGCATACAATTTCTCTTTCTTGAGCAACTCCAAAATAATCTTCAAATGTTCTTCGTGATCTTCTTTGCTCTTTGAATAGATGAGTATGTCATCGATGAACACAATCACAAATTTGTCAAGATACTGCTTGCATACTTGATTCATTAAGTCCATAAATACCGCAGGAGCATTGGTTAATCCGAACGGCATTACTTGGAACTCAAATTGACCATACCGAGTTCAAAAGGTTGTGATTGGTATATCCTCTTCTCGAATGCGGAGTTGGTGATAACCCGATCGCAAATCAATCTTTGAGTACACGTTCGAACCTTGTAGTTGATCGAATAGATCATCAATCCTCGAAAGCGGATATCGGTTCTTGACCGTCAACTTGTTTAGTTCGCGGTAATTGATACACATACGGAAAGATCCGTCTTTCTTCTTAACAAACAACACCTAAGCTCCCTAAGGCGACGAGCTCGGTTGAATGAATCCTTTCTCCGACAACTACTTCAGTTGATCCGACAACTCTTTTAGTTCAGACGGCGCTAAATGATAAGGAGCGCGTGCAACAGGTGCGGCTCCAGGCACAAGTTCGATTCTAAACTCTACTTGTCGAGGTGGTGGAAGTCCTGGTAAATCATCTGGAAACACCTCGGGAAAGTCGCGAATTATAGGCACGTCCTCTAAACGTTTTTCTTTTGGCTCTTCCTTCGTCACCTAGGCTACGAACAATTGGCATCCCTTTTCTATGTATTTTCTCGCCTTAATACAGGATACCACCTTTAATCGAGATACGTCACAATTTCCCTTAACTACCAACATCTTACCCTTAACCGGTATATGAACCTCTTTCTTTCCGCAAACTATAAGAGCATCGTGCTTAACTAACCTGTCCATACCAATAATCACATAGAAGGTACCAAGTTCTATAGGCATAAGGTCAACTTCAAAAAATTGATTAAGTAGATTCAGAGTGCAACCTCATAGAATGGTATTTGTACTAGCTAATTTCCCATCGGCCAATTCTACTTCATAACTTATATTTAATCTTACCGGTTTAATATCAATTAAATGACTAAATCCAGAATTAATGAAACTCTTGTCTGAATCGGAATCAAACAATACTCTAGCATAGCGATTGTTGAGTAAAAACATACCGGTGGCAACATTCGGTCCTTGACCTTTCTCGGCCTCTCTAAGTGCATAAGCTTGGCTGGTTGCATTTCCACCCTGTGGATTGTTCCTCTTCGGACAATAGTTCTTTGTATGTCCTTTCTCCTCACACCCATAACATGTCAAGATTAGCTGCGCATTAGTACCCTTAGCCTCGGCTTTGCCCTTATAATTTATTGCCATATGGCCCGTCCTTCCATAGTTGCTACACACTACCTTGCAATAACCAAAGTGATGCTTCATACAACAATTACAGAGGGGTTTGTTTCTAGTATACCCACCTTGCTCAGCTGGGGCGGTAGTCATTACCCTGTCTTTTATTGTCATGCTGGTAGTGACGGGTGTTATCCCTGTAGTTGTTTCAGTTGTTGTTGTTGCCACTTTGGTTGTTGTTACCTTCCCATTTTCTTTTATTGCTCTCGACAACTCTTTCAGCCTTGGCTTGGATCTTCTGTTCCATTATGGTGTGTGCCATACGCACAGCCTCATTGAGCACAGCAGGGCTGGATGAAGTTGTCTCACCCTTAATGATCGTAGGCAACCCTTTGATGTATAATTCAACTTTCTTCTTTTCATTGGGAACAACATGAGGACACAATAGAGCCAATTCATTGAACCTTTGTGTGTACGCAGCTATATTCATATTCTTAACTTCAAATGTCTCAATTCATCTTCCAACCTCTAAACTTCCTCAATTAGACAAAATTCATCCAGCATCATCTTTTTCATCTCAGTCCATGGCATTCCAATTCCCACCTCAATTCCTAAAGTAGCGACCTGAGTATTCCACCAGGTAAGAGCTCGGCCATTAAGCGTAGCAGCGGCAAACTTCACTTTCCTTCTTTCAGCACACTCACTTATCCTAAAAGTACTCTCTATCTTTTCAAACCAATGATAAAGCCCGACAGCACCTTCGGTCCCGTGAAATGACGTAGGACCACATTTGTTAAATCCAGGGAATGTACATTCTCGAGCCACTGGCGCAGCCACTAGGCCTCCAGCAGGACCTCCAGCTCTCGTTGCTTCTTCTCTCACTCTTTCTCGTTCAGCCCTAATAGCCACTTTAATTCCTTCTCGCACTAGTTGGTTGACGGCCTCTTGGGTCAAAAGAGGTTCAGGGTTAGTTTAAGATGGATTAGTTTGATATCTTCTTTTTGGAGGCATGGTTCTGTCATGACACAAAGAAAATCATGGTGAGTACTCATACAATTATATGACTATAATGTGTACAAATAGTCTGATCACAACATGAATTCAATAATCAACATCATACAAAGAAAAGAATCACAACACAACAAGTAAAGATCAAAAGTAGTCATTTTCCATTCATCACAAGAATTAGTACATGTTTGCATTGTTTACCAAAATATGACTTACGTCATTACAAGCATGGATACCAAGTCTACTAACCGACATGCCGGTTTAGTGATTACTTCAACAAAATAAAAGTACTACAAATGAAACTAAACAACTACGGGTCACGTGGAGATCCACAAGACTCGGGTGGTTATGGGTCTAAAGGTGCAAGGTTAGGAGCAATGGGAGCATGCTCAGGAGCAAGAGCATGTTCATCTTCGAGAACATTTGGATCGTTATTTGGAGAAGGTAAATTTGCCATGATAATCTGTCATCACAGGAATTAAATACGTATAAGGTCACAATATAGATAAATTTTTTATGCAATATACGAGTGAATGCGATGCATTGCAATGAATATATTAAATTAATATTAGTTTATTTAAATATGCAAATAATTTAATAATGATATATTTAAACATATAAATAAATTCAAAAGCTTTAATACCAAGCTTGATAATCTATATATATCTCAATATGTATCATAGTATTTATTTAATAAATACTTGATAATAATGCACAATTAACACATAAGTCATGTAAAATAACGCATACAAAATGTGATAATTTCAAATGCAATCATCATGTAAAACATGTTAGCATTTAGCACTTAGGAGCATGTGTTATATAGATAAACTAAGAGATATTTATCTAAATTGCTAGAAAAAGGCTAACACTTTTACAACAGACATGCATTCAATATCTAAGCAAATAAACATTGAGCATTAAGATAAATATAAGAGCATATAATTGCATTACATGAGAGCACGTTATCATCTTGAAACTTCAAAGCATATATGTGAGACGCAAGTAGTCTAGATTGACTAAGGAGAAACCTAATTTGTACTTGCTTAGTGTGCACTCCTAATGAGATACAAAGTCCATCAATGTAGACTATCATTCGGCATATTTAGGAGGAGTCATTTAGTCAAATTAGAGAATGAATATGAGACTATTACTAAAGGTGCTCAATTCAGGCTAAACACGACCATTTTTACAGATTATACCACGAACCCAACTTCACTCTTGGAAGCAATTCAACCGTTAGGTCAAATTGAATTTTTAATGCAATAGATTCTCTAGTAGTCATTCTCATGTTAGACAAAATAAAATTCCTATATTTTCCTAATGAAGTGTATCAAAGAAAAATTTGTATTGTCTTATCACTCAGGGCCTAAAATGACTCAACTAACATGCTTTAATTCCAGTTCACATAATCCTAATCAAGATGTGTGAAATTCTATGGTTGAATGAGAAAGAAAGCAAGTTGTTGTAATTTTAAGAGATGATGAATCATCTAGAACCTAGGAGTATGCTTAAGGGTGACAATGCGTAATGTACTATGTTGAGAGTGTTCAAAGAATGCACCTTTGCATGTCTTTTAAGCAATAGATTCAATTAAGGTTACTTACCTCAATGGATATTGTGAATGTTTCTTTGTAGAAATTATGATGATTTATTAATGGTTAATTACATGTATGTTGGGCTTTTAAGTAAGATATTTTACAAGAAGAAGATGTTTTAAATCTAATGCCATAGGGCAGATTTACCAAAACCGAAGATGAATCTAGGATGAAAGATCCATTGATCCGTGGTGGTGCCAAATTTGGGCAAGGATCATTTTCCTACTATTTAGGATATGGTGTTGAAATTAGGTTATTAGGAGAAGCTTATATAAGTTATAAGGGTTCTTGGTTTGAGTTTTCAGAAATGACATCCAAGGCTTGCTTATCAAGTTGGAGTACTTATGAGTTTCCCGATGGAAATTCATAAGTCGTCAATCCTAGTTAGAGTGTGTTAAGCTTAGCATATATAATTTTACCATAGCTAATAACACAACATTTGAACACTTTAGACTCAATGAAACATCTTCACTGGAAGTGTAAATTGCAATTCGATGACTAATCAAGTTGTCTTGCAATCGACTTTGTGATTTCATGTAATAACTGAGGATGGTTAAACATGTAGACACGGAAAAATATCTATGGCCATTTGATTGATATTTTCATGATCTAGATAAATCCTAATCTCAATTTCATGTTCATATTCTAAATTTGTAATTGGATTGAATAGTGAGATTGATTGTCGTTTAAATAATAATCATCTTCATATTCGAAATCCTCTTATGATCACTTATTGAAAGAAAGCACGATAATGGTTTGAGGAATATGTTCAATTATTCCTATTCCTAACCTTAGATGGTTAAAGGGTTCTCATTTGGTGAAGAAGAAATATTATGTTTATTTGATAAAGTAAGAGAGAGTTTTGATGAGAACATAGTTTGAGTTTTGAGTTATGCTTTTGAACTGTTTGAGCAAAGTTACATATGTTGTGCGTTTGCTCATGTTTGGCTTTTCGTCGATGACTACTTTACCAATTGCATTGCAAGGTAAATTACTTGAATATTTTGGATAAAACATTCAAGTCATCAATCCTACTTCATTGTGTATTTTATGCATATATTTGCCAAATGTTTGGAACACAACTATTGGACAAGTAGACTCAATATGACATCATCTACACAAGTGTGGGTTATGATCCGATGCATATTCTTATCGTCTTGGAAAGGGATATCGTTATTTTCATATCAATCGAGTGTGATTGAGTATGTAGGTTTAAGATAATATCTCTTGTTATATTTTGATATAATCTTAAAGCTAGACAAATAACAATCTGATTTCTTGTCCATACTTGAAAACTTGTTAATTAGATTCATCATAATTTGAATAATGAGTTGATATATATTCAAAATCTTTCTTGACCCTCACGAACACTCTTTAAAAAAAAGAAAAATAAAGATTTTCATAGCGTCTTCCATTAATCCTAAGACTAGTTGTAAGTTGAGGTTAATGACAAGTTAATTTCTTACTTCAAGATTGTCATTTATTTTGCTTGTGCGAAAAACTATTTGTTGTTATGTATAGTAAGTGTAGTTTTTGACATTTTATGTGTATATAAATGATTTTCCTAACCATTTTTATACAACACACATCTTTTGTAGAATACTATATGTTTATAAAAAGAAGAGTAAATTGCAAAAATGGTCCTTGTGGTTTAGCTAAATAGCAGATTTGGTCCGTCGAATTTTGAAATTGCAAAAACAGTCCGTATTTTGAAGGTTTGGTTCCACTTTTGGTCCTTGGTCGACCTGAAATGACTAAAATACCCCTCTTAACGGACGGTTTTTGTAAATGAACAGAGGCGTATTTTATTCATTTTAGGTCAACCAAGGACCAAAAGTGGAACTAAACCTTCAAAATATGGACTGTTTTTGCAATTTTGAAATTCGACAGACCAAATCTGCAATTTGGCCAAACCACAAGGACCATTTTTGCAATTTACTCTAAAAAGAATATAATTATGTGTGTGTTAGAACAATGCAAGCACAATCAACGTTTAAAATTACATTTTTGTTTTACTTAATTAGTAATGTATTAATTACAATCTTTTTTTTTGTTTAACCAACCCATGGTCAAACAAGGAAAGGCGATGAAAATATGTGGACATCTTGTTGGAAGAGAGTTAACTTGTTGGAGATATTTTGGTGACGGGTTTTAATGAGTGATCTTATGATAGTATTTTCCAACATACTATACACACTATTAGACTCTTAATCCTAAATAGGCTACTACACTTAAAATTATTTACAGGATGTTTATATAACATTTTTAAATATATCTATCTATGCATATATGCAATGCACAAACAATTTTGCAACTTAACGCAAAAGATCTAGCATAATACCTATTAGGCATAATCCGGAAAACTATTAACACACAAACCGCAAATAAGGCACATGTGTTTAGATATATAAGTAGCTTAATTACAAATAGTAATGATCACTTAATAATATCTAAAGCAATATTAAGACCTAAGAAAACACACATAATCATTTAGCATAACTCATAAAGATATTCGTCATCGTTTTATGTATTAGATGCATCGACGTATACATAGCTTGATTTTATTTGAAAACAAAAATAGTTTCCTCCCCATTTTAAAAATTAATCAAGATCAATGTTTTCAAGGATACATTGACTAGAAATGCTCGACTTGAAAGAAAAGGTAAACTACAAGTTTTACGTTAAACTGAAACATATAGTTTTGACCACTATGTAGTATTTTGTATTTCTGACTAACTTAAGTTTAGAATAAAGTCTTGGAAGTACTTTTGAATGAAACTAGACTCAATTATCTTTCAAATGGCAGGTGGCACGACTTCTAAGAACTTATGGTTAATTTTATATGATTTTTCAAAGTTTGCTAAATTCTGACAAAACAGAGAGACGACCCCCATAAAGGTGACGACCCCTAATATATTTAGGGTCTGCCCTAACATTTATGGGACCGCCACCAGTGACCCCAAAACACATTTTTTTTATTCAAAATCATTTGGTGACTTAACTGTAGAACATAGGACTTTAAAAAGTTGTTCCAGCACATAAATTTTGTGTTTTTGACATCATTTCTACTCTTACAACTTAGACAAACTTAAGTTGGCACTTCTAAGTTCTTTTAAGAAAATTTTCTTTTAAGCTAGTATACAAAGTATATTTAATAACAAAACTAGTACGAATCAAACAACAAAACACTTTTCATATTTAATCCCCCTTCATGGGTAATTTGATACATGGATCGTACTCTATTTTAAAAACCATTTGTTTTGAAAACTAGAGCGACGTGGCTCCTGATACCAATTATGGAAACCGTAGAAGAGAGGGGGGGGGGGGTGAATACATTTCCATTTAAAAACTTTAATTTTTTTGTATCAAATCACCAATTAAGTTGGACACAATATGATAAGTGTTGATTATAGATCTACAATTACTAATACATAATCTAACAATGCAACCACTCTCACAATATTTACTACAAAGAACTACACAACCATAAGTAACACAATATACGCAACTATCCAAAAAATGAAGAACACAATGAAAATATAAAAGTAAAGCGATAAATGTAAGAAATAAGTCAAGCGAAAGGTAAAAGAAAATGCAAACCGCACGGTGATTTATAGTGGTTCGGTCATGAAGCTCCTCTTCGCCCTACTCCACTCCTCGAGTATCCAACTTGAGAGTTACTTCACTAATCAACAAGCTCCCTTTCGGCGGATAAAACCTTATACCAAAGCTTACATTATTTTCTGACACCAAGCTAGATGTCGAGTCCTTCTTCAGGTACAACCAAACCCGTTATGTTTTATGGCCCAACATTACAAACCTTGTGTTTTATGGCCTAAACACATAAACCACGTCGCTTACATTATTTTCTGACACTAAGCTAAATGTCGAGTCCTAATCTTAGCTAGAACCAATCTACCACATCACCAATGTATTTTGAGGCCTAAAATACTAACCAACACACAATCAACCCTTTCAAATATACATACCATTCAGATCTGCACACTACTAAAGATCAGAAGACATGGACTCAATCTATATGTAACATATGTTACAAATGAGCTAACTAGACTATATAACCTCGGATCTTGAAGATGACCAAAGTTCTTCTCTTGCACTTGAGGAAAGAAGGAAAGGATAAAAGATTAGATCACATTTAAACAAGATTAAACAAGTTAAGTGATCAAAGGTTTAGACAGATTTAGTGAGATCTAGAGAGAGAGAGAGAACTAAAAGAAAATCATGCAAAAGGGTTGTGAAAATAGTTGGAGGTGACCCACTATTTATAGGAGCTGAAAAACAGCCTGTCAGGAAATGACGGTCCCAAATATATTAGGGGGCCGCTGGTATTTAAGGGGGTCGCCGACCTATTTAAGGGACCGCCCCGACAAACGCTCATGTTTTTGTCTTTTTGTGGTGAAGGTGAAATTTGGTGAAAGTGACACTTGTTTTAGGGGGGAAATGACCAGATTTTGAAATTCAAAATAATTACTAAATAAAACATTTCTTTTTAATTCAAAAATAATTTGTCTAAATAATTTTTGAGAAATAGTTTTGTTATATTTATAAAAATATAAAGTTTAAGATAAAAACTTATTTCTCTGATCATCCTACAAGTTTAATATTGTTTGTACATACCTTACGTGATTTACGTCGGGTGCAAACAAATGTCAGTGTTGATGTAGACTTGAGACGTCACGAGATGTGGATGCAAGTATGCATTGATAATTTGTGATTACGAGTAACTTGCACACTTTATGTTACGTATTACAAGTTACATGTTTATCATCACTAAAACATAAAGAGATCATATAGATTAAATATCATAATATTTGCACTAACATAACCTAAATCTGGTGAGCTAGAATCTCCTCAGTATGATCATGAAATCTCTGTACTAGATTTTTCAATGTCTCATAGGTAACCTCTACAGCTCTATCAGATGTGACATGATCAAGAACATCCTCCCTAACAAACTCACGCACATCATCATCAGTAACCGGTCTGACCCTTGGGTTAACCTCAACCTCAACCATGCCTCTCTCACTAGACTCGACCTCCTCCTCAGCCACAGTCTCAACCACATCTCTATCATCCGTCTCTCTAGCTCTAATAGCTTCAGCATACGCAATACACTCATCAATGTCTGCCTAAATGTCGGGGTCGATATCGAGTCTGTGTAAGGCTCATAGCTATCCTCAACATCAACCCCTAAACCAACCTCTCTAGGTACATACGGCTCATAACCATCCTCTAAACTAACCTACAAATCAGTCACTGAATCAGAATCCCTAACCCTCTTAGGTGGTGGTAAAATGTCTGCATGTACAAGAGATAAAGCTCCGCGCATAGGTGAAGATATAGGTACTGATGGGGACCTACATCTCATGCGAGATGGCCTCTCAGAAGTAGCAGTCGTTGAATCACAAGGAGAATTTGATATGGCATGAGTGATGAAGAATGTCTCAAAGATGAATCATATGAAGTGTCTGAATGAGAATCTGATGAAGTCTTTGACGAAGAATCTGACTGAGAATCTCGTGATGAGTCATCTCAAGTGAACTGAATCGATGAAGAGTACTCTGTTGAATATCTCAATGCCAGTCGGTGAGTAGGTAATGGTCTGAATCTCTTCCTAACAGTCAACATCTGCAGTACCCTGTTGGGCTAGGTACGATAGGGTCGACCAACAGGAATCGGTTGTCCTGGCGAGACAAGAATAGCTGGTCGGCGAGGTAAGCTAGGTGGTGCAGGTAAAATCTAACAAATAGGTAGTGATGAGCGTGCTGCTACTCGGCTTCTCCACTAAGCAACAGTGACCTTATACGGGTCCTGCGATGGTGGTGTATTAGGGGTGTCACTATCAGATGAGTTAGTGCAAATGAATAAGGAAGTGTACTAAATAGTAGGAGCAATGGGTGGTATAGTGGGTGTATCAGTGGGGTGTCATCATGAATGATGGGTAAATTAACAGTCGGTGTAGTGGATACAATGGTAGTAGGGATCGTGCCGAACAAGATGACTCGAGCAGTGGACGTCCCCATGCTCTCCTCTGATAAGTCTGATGAAATCAAGATGACAGAAAAAGCCATGACCTGCACAACCAACAATTCATATAAATCCCTTTATATCAACGATGCATATTCAGGGAAAAATGAATATATATAATACAACGTAAGATACATTATGTAAATTATATAGAGCAATATGAAATTATCAGTTACATGTAGTAATATCATATTACTTATCATATACGTAAGGCTAGATGGGATCACGTAAGAGCACAGTTAATTTACGTAGGGATCACATACTGGTTATAGACCAGACCTAGTTAAACTACCTGGTTTTTTTTATAACCTTGGCTCTTGATACCAATCTGTCACACCCCCAAATGGGGCCTGGATGAAATACGTGTCTAGGGGTGTGACATTATGCATATCTCAAGTATAAAGCATAGAAAACGACCTTTAAAGGGGTACGTTTTGGAAAAGTCATAACTCGTTGCATAAATTTAAAAGTAATTAAGTCTTACAACCATTTCAAAGAAATTTAAAACATAGCGAAAGTAATATGAAAACGTAGCAGAAGCAATATTAAGTTTTGACAAAGACAATGCGTATGAAATAAGATAGTCTTGAAATCAGTCGAAGTCACATTGCACATAGACTTCAAATAGCACATCTTGATAATCCAAGCTAAGCAACTGAGAAAAACATGCTTAAAACGTCAACATAAAATTGGTGAATTCATATGTTTAATTCAAACATTGTTATAGTGGACCACAAGATTTCAACACGTATGTGATAGTTATAACAATTACAACTTCACAAAAAAAAGTATTTACGTTGCACTAAGCTCATGACACAGAACCTCAATTCAAGTTGCCTATAATATGCCAAATGAAAACTGCCCTAGAGGTATCTGACCAAGATCACCTAACGAAGTCCGACATGGTATATATCCATTTATTCAGGTACCCCGTGGATAGTAAGTGCTACTTACCCAGATAGGGATAATTAGTCCCAATAGATCTATTTATAACACTCGCGCTCACTTAACCAATCGGTCGGTTAAGAAATTAACAGTTCATGATAGTTCGGGCATTAGTGGTCTATTCGCTACTTAGGCAATACGTAAACAGGAAAGGTAACGTAAAGTACTTGTGTCCGGTTTAAGAAAACAAGCAATGTTTCTCACCCCAAAGTTATAAACCATTTATTCAAAATGAGTAAAAGTGGGGCTATGAACTCACCTTGATCGATGAACTGAAGTTGTGAGAAGCTAGAAGAATAATCACACGGAATGGAATGACGGTACACGAACACGACCTAAGTATTATAGGTTTCGGTTTAGAATCGGAATGATAGAGAAACACGAATAATGCATAAGTGTTTACTAAAATACTTTAGTTAATTATTTTTCTAAAATGAAACGTTAGTGATCCTATCGTTGTTGAAACGTTTGACTAAATAAAGTACTTTGTAATATTCAGTATATATATATTATTACGTAATAATAATCAAGCAAGTATTATATTTCGGCATCTTACTCATTCCCTTATTATAGTCAATATATCTTTAATATAAATATTTTTCTAAGTATAAAGATTTTATAGAAATTTTGGCATGACCCGTTCGTGTTTACACATTTTTCAAAGTCGTAGACTTTATTAAAAACACTTTCAATATTCACTCCACAATTCGCCTAACCTCTACGTCTTTTAAAAATCAATCATTTCTCCTTTGTTATAATGCCGAAGTATTAATAACCCTTATTAGGCTTTTAGGCCAATAAGCTTAAACGTATAACCCGAAATGTAATAAGTTCAAAATAAGTTCACGACTAAACCATTAAGCACGTAGCTTATCAAATAAGCTAATAAGCTATGCATAAGCTTATTTAATAAGCTCCACCGTGGGCTTTAAGCCATGATGTTAGGCTCATTATTTGGCCGTGGCCCATTAGGTTAGACAAGTAGGCTTAAACTTATCCATTTAGTTCGATAAGCAAACTGTTACACAATTAAGCACTCGACATATTAGCAAGCTATTAATAAGCTTCCAATAAGCCAAGCCAAAACCCAATAAGCCAACCGGGGTCTTGATCCACGGTTTGGGCACTCTTGTTGGGCCGAAACTTCCTTAACTCGTACGGGCCCATTTGTTAAGCCCGATAAGCCAAATAAGTATCAAATAAGCTCTTGGTTCTTGAATAAGCTATCAATAAGCTTTCAATAAACCAAGAGGGTTAAGCAGAACCATATGGCTTATGGATTAAGCTCATGGTTTTGGACTTTTGTTGTGGGATGCGGCTTATTAGCCTATTAAGCATATTTGGGCTTATTTGTTAAACCAAATAAGCTTAACTCTTTGTCCTTTCAAAAACAAGTCACAAAATAAGCTAGAAATAAATAAACCAAATAGAAATAAGCTAAACAAACATTTCTTTTACTTCTCTTAGTGGGACAAGACTACATATAAGCCCATTAAACCAAATAAGCTCTTCATTAGCTTATTATTTAGCCGAAACGTCAAATGAACTATAAGTCATAATATTTATTATATAAAAATGACCATGATCACAAAACTACACTTTTCTTATCTTCCTTTTTATTATATTCGAGCCATACATAAACCCTTTTAGGGTTTATGTAGTTTCTAAACTTTGATTTTTATAAACAAGTTGTACATCTTACATTTATGGATTATAAGAATCACAAAAGTACAAGTTTTATGAGAAATAGACGACTTACAAAGAATGGTGATTAAGAAGGTGATTAAAGAATAAAACAACCCAAACATTGTGTTAAAACTACCCGAATATCAATACGAATCAAACCCGAATATAATATCTTGATCAAAAGTTAAAAAATAATGAAAGTGTGTATGTTTGTTGTTGCGTTTGAACAAGGGAGGGAGAAGAGAGATGAGTGTGTATTTTTGTTGAAAGAGAATGAGACGATGAATGAAATGCATATAGCCTTATTTGTAAGCTTACAAAATTTGGATGTTTGTAGGTGTGTGGGGTGTGTGTGGCCGGCCTATAGGACAAGAGCAAGGGAGACCAATTTGATCTTAACTTATTAGTACATGCAAGGTGACAAGAATTTTAAATATCTAGATATTTCCATGCACACGCAAACTAGTTATTATTCACGGAACACGCAAATGATGAAAACGCGAAAGAACTTTATGAAAAATTATGAAAATTTAAATATCATCTTAAAACGTAAAAATGCAACTAATGTCGAAAGACTACATCAATTAGCAACCCGGAATGCTTCCGGTACGACTTGTCAGCTATACGCGAGACAACCTCCCGGTTAAACGTAAAAATTACATGGAACTTATAAAATTCAAAATACTAAACGGAAACGGTTAAAATATTGGCCTGAAATTTATAGGGTGTCACATCAAGGAGGTTAAAAGGGTCTTTTGGTATCTTAAAGGAACCATTAATAGAGGACTTTGGTATCCGAAGGATACCTGTTTTGAACTAATCATCTTTTCGGATGCTGACCATGCAAGTTGCCTAGATACAAGAAAGAGCACGTTTGGTGGAACTCAGTTCCTTGGTTAAAAGCTAGTATGTTGGTTGATCGTGCCGGATTCACACCGTAAATATATATAAAATATAATAAAATATAAAATATATATAGAAGTGGCACAAGGCCGGTATGTGTTTTTATATGTGTGTTAATTGCGCTCAAATCTTATGGATGCGTTCACAACTCATTGATTCTGGTTTATTTTACAATAATGTCCTAATTTATTCCGACTCTAAAAGTGCCATATCCATCTCGTGTAATCTCGTCCAACACTCTCGTACCAAATACATTGCCGTTCGCTACCACTTTCTGAAAGAACACGTGAAAAAGGTTAATATTGAGTCATACTTTGTTAATAATAATTACCAATTGGTGGATCTTTTTACGAAAGCCCTTCCAAAAGAAAGGTTTGACTACTTGTTTCACCAAATTGGTATGAGATGTTTTCTCTTGAGGAGTTAGAAAGTCTTAGCAAATCTTTTTGAATATAAAAAAAATCTCAAAACTTTTAAATATTTTCAGAAATACAAAATACAAAATTAAAAAATCTATAAAAAACCAATAATATTTCCGATTCAAAATAAGTTTTAAATATATTTTTATAAAAATATCAAAAAGAAAATACAAAACTTAAACACGAAAAATACCAAAAAGAATCTTCTGACATGTCTCTCGTAAATTCAATTGCCTTTACGCTTCTAGAAATGTCATTCAACAATGATACGGACGTATAAATGTATATTGAGCGAGAGTTTATCAACAAAATGATTTTGATTTTTTTTAAAACATGTCGTTCTCTAAAATGTTCTTCAAAATGAATTGTGCATACCTCAGTGCACAACTCGTGTTTTAAAGAAAAGGGAAGTGTACGCTTCAGTGCGCTTTACCTTCAAAAGACGAGAAATCATATTGTTTTCGATTATACTTATCAAACTTTTCAAAAGTTTTCTCAAAAGAATGATTTCTAAGTATTTCCCCTTAGAACTCGAACTCTAAATAAAGAAGAATGTAAGTTTTTGTACATTTATCCTCAAACTTGGTTGAATTTTTTTTCCATAACTCTAATCCAACATATATTTTTCTCCAAGATTCTTCATTTCAACTACTATTCGATCTCTCGAAGGTAATATAGTACGACCAAAAGGAATACGTCTATTCTGTTTTCACCTAAGAAACTTCTTAAAGTCTTAGAAATAAAGTGTCTCCCAAAAAATCAGAAAATAAATGTAAACCAAAAGTGGTACTTTTTCCAAAACATGCTTTAAGAGTATGAGGGTTGATACTTGATGTTTTTCTCTTCTAAAATCAAGTTATCACTTCAGTTCTCTTGAAAAAGTATCATCACATCTTTCGGACTTGAGACTATCTCAACTGGTTTACATATCCTCTCGCGAATATTATTCAAGACGTAAACCAAGAGCACACGTTTTCAAGTAAAATGAAAATTTCAAAATCTTTTAAAAAGTTTGTGCTCATATTTCTTTCTCCCCCCTCCTAATCATATATTTTGTATTACCAACATCTTTTGAGGAGAGTACATGAAAAAGAGCTTAATGTTTCAAAAAGATTATTTTCAAAAAGAATTTTAAATTCTTTCAAAAAAATTATTTGTTCGACTCTCTCTTCATGTTTTCACTCAATTTTGTTGTCAAGTGTGAAAGTATCAACATGAGTTGCTAGCTTATAAGTTGCATCCATTCTAGGGTACTCGAAAAGCGTTGCTAGCGTCTTCAGATACATCCGTTCTAGGGTACTCGACGAAAGTTGTTAGCGGCTTAGAATGCATCCATCCTAGATAATGAATCACTTTGACAATAATTCATTTTTCCTAGAGAGGGAGTATAAAATTCAAAGTGTTCCAATAATAATCTTGCAAATAACCTTTTTTCCCATGTGCTTTCAGAAAACACACATAGCTATTTAATCCATTTGATACGCAAAAATATCAATTGGTACGCTATTTTTGAGGAGGAGAAAATTCGATTAAGTGTGATCATCTTTGACTCAAGTGCAAACTCCTTCCACTTTGTGCAAAACAATTTCTATTTAAATACACAAGTGTGGGGGAAGGGAGGGGTATTTTGGAAAACTAAAAATTGTTAAAGTGTTAAACTTCTTTCTTAAGACACTTTGATAGATTTTCAAATGGTTTTATGGTTCTGATTTTAATACCCACAACAACCTACTAATCCACGATGATCGATGAAGTCATAAGGTGGTAAGGTTAGGTATTATCCCATGATCCAACCAGATTCGAAAGGATCATCCCAGTGACATTCCATTAGATAAATTACAAGTCCTTAGGAATGATAGAGATGAATGTGAATAATATAATAAGGTTGACTAAGGAATGTGTTATCACTGAAACAATCACAACATGCTGATAGTAATGACGTCTTAGTAAAGAAGAATGAAAAAGAAAAGTTATGTTAAGGGTGAAAAGAATTAAGCCCTCCATACACTTAGGCAAAAACCAGGTCAATACATAATCTATCACATATCAGAAAGATAATATTTGGTATTGAATACAAGACATCATGGACCCAATGATGCAATGTACAACCCTCCCCAGCTACTCAAGTTTCTCCTAAAAGAAATCTTGTTTCAATTCTCACATAGACACAACACATTATCTATTGACTTTCTCACTTTGAGATCATTGATATTAAGAAGGTGGAAGTCTGCTCCAGCCTTCGGCCACTAAAACCAAAACGCACTTATTGTGTCTATAGCTAAAAAATATCAATATATAAATCTCATTAGGTCACAAATTCCAAAATACACTTGTTGTTCATAAATAAGAACACAAGTTGTAACAAGAGACCTACGCATTATCATCAGATCTTGCCAAAACATTCAGAGTGATACTCTTTAGTATTTCACAATCACGAATGTAAATCCATCTAGTGTCAACATCAAACAGCACTGTGGTAGGTGACATGGGCAATCTTGTAAAATATTAAATATGTGATAACTAAAATCCATTATGATCCAGGTTTATGGATTTGACAAAAAACACCTAAAATTGTTGATTTCTACTTCATCATTTGCAATAATGATTCACCTATAATCGTCCGTTATCGTAACTTGAAAGGGAATCTGGATATAGGAATGGCTGTGGAATATTAAAAAATGTCGTTAGCGTCTCTTCACATGGCCGTTCTAGATAAACTACACTTTTAGCTGGAAAACATGTTAAGAAGATTCATTCATGAATCGAATCCTGATGACACATATACATTATTTATATCGTGAAACGGTCCTTACAGATTCAGAGGTTAAAGTTACCGAAACTCGACGTGTGTACAAGACACTCGTCCATATCTGTTGTTTATTGCTAACCCTTATACATGCAGGTATAGACGATTACGTAACTACCTCATTCTAGCCCCGTTAGATTCATAACCAATTGCTCATACTCAAGCTTCAAAGATATACATGTTAAGGATGAAAGCTCAAGTACATGAAAAGATACACTTTCACAACTCTGATTACCAAGATCTTCCTCAACGAATATCAAGTTTATAATTGCAAGTGGATCAAGTCAAAATCACCACTTCAAAGAATGATGAAATAGGGGAGATTGTTAACTCATAAAGATCAAATGCATAACCACAACAAATGAGGAAAAGTGATTCCTTTCAAGATAAGTATAAGTATGGTGGTCAGCAAGCGATGATAAGAAGATCTCTAAGGCGAAAGAAAAAATAAAAGAAAAGAAAAATAAAGATCAAGATCACAAGCATGATTGGAACAAATAAAGAACAAGCCAACTACCCAACAAAGCTCAAAGATCAAGATACAAAGCCACGTAGAATTGAAGAGTAAGCATATATGAATAACCGCCCTTTAGGGGAGATAGTTAGAAACACTTATTTATGAAGTGTCGGTTATTCTTAGTTTATGAGCTTTGTAATGTATGTAATAGGCTAGTTGGGTTATACGGGCTTGGACTTTAATATAATTTTGTCAAAGTTACGGGCTTAGCCCATTTCATGAACCAAGCCCGACCCATTTACACAATCCAAAGCTCACATCCCACTTATAGATGTGAGTATAAATACCACTCCCTTCCTACGGGAGTGTGTATGAATTATAGTGTGGGTGTGTTTTCTTTCTTTCTCTCTCAACATTGTAATTTCACCATTTTACTTTTCTCTCTAATATAATCTTTCTATTTCTTTCTCTAAACCTCTGTCCCTCCTTAGAATATTAGCTGATTCAGGTACTTATCATTCTTGAGTAGCTTATTAAATCTGTGATTATCACAAATAGCTTCCTTTACAGCCTCTGTAAGGGCCATATACTTTGCCTCTATAGTTGAAAGAGCCACTACGTGTTGTAATGTTGCTTTCCATCTCACAATACATCCCTAAACTAAAAATGCGTAACCAATGATAGACCTACCTTTATTCGGATCCTTAGCGTAGTCTCAATCAACAAAACCTATTACATCCATATGGTTGCCACGATCTGTCCCATACACCAACCCCAAGTTTGTAGTACCCCGCAAACATCTCATAATCTACATCATTGATTCCCAATGATTTTACCCAGATTCGCTAAATATATGCTAATTACACTTACTGCATACGCTATATCTGGCCTCGTACACACCATTAAGTATATTAAGCTCACAATCCTTAAACGGGCAATTCTTCAACGACAGCTTGAAGTGCCCACCCAATGCCATGTTGACTGATTTCCCATTGTCTATTCTAAAATTATCTAAAACCTGAGCAACGTAGCCGGATTGTGACACCCTAGAATCTTGCGACTCCCATCCCTGACGATCTCCATAACAAGAATATTTTTTGCTTCCCCGAGCTCCTTCATATCAAACTCCTTTTTAAGCAAAGACTTATAGACCCAATCTCAGCCTTGCTCTTACAAGCAATCAACATATCGTCTACATAAAACCATAGATAGATAAACTCACCTAGTGCATAACTTCTGTAATATACGTAAGCGTCGTAACTGCTATACTTGAACCTGTTGCTCAACATGTACTAATCGAACCTCCTATACCATTTCCTAGGTGAATACTTCAAACCATAAGTAGGAAAAACGAGAGACTACAAAGAACCAACAAGAATATGCCCACATTATACCGTCGTACCAAACTTTTATTAATTAGCCTAATAAAGCTATTACAATGATGAAGAAGGATGAATAACTAAAATCCCCCTCATGTCTATTTATAGAGATGAGGAGGTAGAAACTTATCATAAGTTGAATACCAAACATCTGTGCCTTTTGATGTGTGCTTAAACATACATCATTTTTATATCGGAAAACGCATTAAAAAGGACTAATAACCATAAAATATATGAAATTATATTGCAAATATGTTTGGTGTGTGTTATTTTGTCTTGCAGGTATAAAGGATTGAAAACAAAGCAAAAATGGTGATTTTCGGATGAGTTTCGATGACGTTTTCACGTTTATCAAGATTCAAACAAAGTCAGAAAAATTCCCCGAACACTCCATTAGAAAGAGCACAAAATTACGAGTCCGTCATTACCTTTCTCAACTTTTGAACCAGCCTAAATATTATTATATGGACCGGTCAAATTTCTATTTGACCTTCCTTTATTAAATCTTGACTATCTTAATTAACCCTTAAATAAAATACTTTGTATATATATTATACCAAGACACTCCAACTCAGCTGGAAATGGGGCTTCCCCTTATGTCTTTCTCCAGGAGGCCGCGAGTTCAAGTCCAGCTTAGGCTGGTTTTGAAATTAACGATGCCACGTGGACCCACTCCGGTGGTGACACGTGGCAACCCGACCCAACCAGTTAACCCAACTCGTTGACCTACTAACGTCAGCAATGATGTGTCATGTGGGTCCCACTTTCTACCACGTGGCGGCGGCTGTCCAATGACAGCTTGCCATGTGGCGGTTCTAAAAGCTCATTAATGTGAAGGTGGAGGCTAATGATTTGTACAAGGTTGTAGGTGGCAGGTCGGCTGGCTAATGGGAGTGGTTAACCCAACCCGTTCACTTGATGATGTCAGCAATGACGTGTCATGTAGGTCCAACTTTCTACCACGTGGAGGCGGCTGTCCAATGACAGCTTACCACGTGGCGGTTCTGACAGCTCATTAATGTGCAGGTGGCGGCTAATGATTGGTACGAGGTTTCAGGTGGCAAGTCAGCTGGCCTATGGGATTGTGCCACGTGTACACGGTGACGAGAAATGCATAGATGTCAGACGCATGTACGAGGTTTCTAGAAGCAATAGATGCTCATCACTGGGGGAATTTCATTGGTGGAAGCAGTGTGACATGACCAGTTCATTGGCTAGAAATGCATCAAGTGTGCTGACAATTTAGAGGACGTGCAAAAGGACTAAAATGCCCCTCCAGACTTTGGGCTTTATAATCCCCCACTCATTCTCTCATTTGGCATCTTCTACACACTTATTTTTCAACATTTTTCACACATAGTATTTTAGATTATTTGTAATAGTTTAGATTTTGTAAAAGCTTTTATAGCTTAATATTTTAGCTTATTGTACTAGCTTATTATTAAGGAAGATGAAGAATTTTTGGGATGTTACTTGAGCTTATTTCTTTTTCTTATCCTTTATTCTTTCTTATCTTACTTTTCTAGCTTATTTCCAAAAAAGCTCAATCTTATAGCTTATTTTGGATCCTAATCTCCTAAGCTAATATTCGAATAAGCTGCTTATAGCTTATTTCTATTACTTTTGGTTTAAAAAGCTTTCAAATAAGCTTCGTCATAGCTTATTTTGAAAGCCTTATTCTCCTAGCTTAATTTTTGAATAAGCTTTACATAACTTATTTCAAAAGGCTTATTACTAGTCTATATTCGAATAAGCTTACCATTAGCTTATTTCGAGTAGATCTCATCTCTTAGTTTAAATTCAAAAGTAGTATAGCTTATTTCGATTTACTTTTGCATAAGTGATGCGTATTTTCTTTTAAATATATTTTTTACCAAGTTTAAAATTTATAAAACTCGTTTCACCTTACAAACGCACTAACGGGCAGAGAATCCGATCGTGAGTAGTGTAGTTATGGTAAATCCAAAGTTGTCCCAAGAGCTAATGGGCGGTTAAAAATCTAAGTTTAAATGATTGTCACGTTTGAAAGTTGTTTAGAAGTTTATATCGCAAGAGAATAAATGAAAGGAATTAAACTGGTTTTATTCAATCAATGGAATTGGTATAGTGGAAAACTACTAAAAAGATGAACCCATTTAACTAATTAAATATCCTAAGTTTAATTATCTTGATCTTAAGTGCCATGTCTGATTCTTGTTTTATTAGTGGTTTATAAAGTCGACAGACCTAAA
>BQNB010052044.1:3670-40680 GCA_026074375.1 Tanacetum coccineum
GTATTCTCTATATAGACACCATGTGTTGTGATGATATCCATTCTTGTTTACGCCTCGCGTTTCCGCCTTGGCGAGGTGCGACATCGAACACCTAAACAAAACAGAGTTGTCGAAAGACAGAACCGTACTCTTATTGAGGATGCTCAAACAATGCTAAGCGCCGCTAAAGTTCCTTTGTTATTTTGGGCTGAAGCACTTGCAACAGCATGTTTCACTCAAAATCGTTCACTCGTAATTCCTCGACATGAGAAAACACCTTATCACATCATCAGTGGCCGAAAACAGTCTGTAAAATTATTTCACACATTTGGCTCTTTATGCTATATCGTCAGAGATGGTGAGAATCTTAACAAGATGAAAGAAAAAGGTGATGCATGTATTTTGTAGGGTATTCTACTCAGTCAAGAGCTTACAGGGTATGTAACAAGAGAACAAGAGTGGTAGTTGAAACCATTTATGGTAACTTTGACGAATTGCCTCAAATGGCGTCAGATCACATCAGTTCTGACCCCGTTCTATAATTTCTGACAATGGCACTTGAACAAGTCAATTTAAGTCCCGGTCCCCAAAGTCAAAAAAATGTTCCTCATGCAACTAAGATAGTAACAACTTCAAATGAGCTGGATTTGCTATTTAGTCTGATGTTCGATGAATTACTCAATGGAACCACTCTAGTTGTGTCAAAGTCTTCCACTGTACATGCCACTGATACATCTGATCAACGTCAACAACAAAACATAACTCTATCTACTTCAACAACCGTTGCTGCAGATACACCTCCATTGAATATTCAAACAACACCTGAAACTACAAGTCAAGCACTAACTCAAGCACCAACTGTCACTGCTACTAAGAACATTAATCAAGACAAAACTCATAAAGAAAATGCATAAGTTGAAGAAGAAGAATTTATCAACATCTTCAGTACACCGGTACATGAACAAGGGGAGACATCTTCTCGATATGTTGATTTTTCAAACATGCATACATTCTATCAACGACATCCCTCTGAACATCGTTGGACAAGAGATCATCCGTTAGATCAAGTCATTGGAAATTCATCTCATTCAATCATAACAAGACGTCAGCTAGAAACAGATGGCGAGATGTGTATGTTCGCACTCACCGTGTGTCGAACCAAACCAAAGAACATCAAAGAAACCATAGCTGATTCTGCATGGATTGAAGCGATGTAGGAAGAACTTTACCAGTTTGATCGATTAGATGTATGGGAATTAGTCGACAAACCACTATGCAAAAATGTCATTAACATGAAGTGGCTCTGGAAAAACAAACGTGAAGAAGAGAATACTGTAAAAAGTAACAAAGCTCGTCTTGTAGCTAAGGGATACGGTCAAAAGGAAGAAATTGATTTCGAAGAGTCATTTGCGCCTGTTGGTCAGTTGGAAGCCGTTTGATTATTCGTTGCGTATGATGCACACAAGTCATTTCCAGTATACCAGATGGACGTCAAAACAACGTTTCTTAATGGTCCTTTAAAGGAAGAAGTGTATGTTAATCAGCCAGATGGATTCATACACCCACATCACCATGACAAATTCTACCGTCTCAAGAAGGCTTTATACGGACTCAAGCAAGCTCCAAGAACGTGTACGATGAACTCTCTAACTTCCTAGTATCCAAAGGATTTTCTAAAGGTTCTATTGATCCAACTCCATTCATTACTAAAAAGGGGAAGACATATTGCTTGTGCAAATTTACGTCGATGACATTCTTTTTGGTTCCAGGAACCCAAAACTTTCAAAAAAGTTTGAAAAATTAATGCACAACAAGTTTGAAATGTCTATGATGGGGGAGCTAAAATTCTTTTTAGGAATTCGGATCCACCAATCCCCACTTAGTATATTTATTAACCAAGATAAGTATGCATAAGAGATACCTAAAAAGCATGGTATGACCTCATGTGATAGCACTGGTACTCCAATGGCTACTAAACCCCTAGACGCTTATCTGAGTGGAACTCCCTTTGACCAAACAAAATATCGTATCATGGTCGGGGCACTCATGTACTTAACAGCAAGTAGATCAGATATTGTACATGCAACATGTTATTGTGCTCGTTATCAAGCGAGACCAACTGAGAAGCACATTATGGAGGTTAAACGGATGTTTCGGTACCTTAAGAATTCCATTCATATAGGAATCTGGTATCCGAAAGACACCGGTTTTAATCTAACTGCTTTTTCAGATTCGGATCATACAGGTTGTCTTGATAGAAGTAAAAGCACATCTGGTGGCATACAATTTCTAGGCGGTGATAAGATAGATAGCTAGTCGTCCAAGAAGCGGGACTGCACTTCAATGTCTTTAGCTAAAGCCGAGAATGTGTCTCTATTTGTGTGTTGTGCTCAAGTTCTCTGGTTGAGAACTCAGCTCACAAATGATGGCTTTCACTTTGATAAAATACCTATGTATTGTGACTCAAAGGTAGCCATAGTCATCTCGTGCAATCTAGTCCAGCATTCTCGTACCAAGCACATTGATGTCAGATATCACTTCATTAAGGAACATGTTGAAAAGGGTATTGTTGAATTATTCTTTGTCGAAATTGAATACCAGTAAGCTGACCTGTTTACTAAAGCCTTACCCAAAGATAGGTTTAAGTATCTCGTCATACTACTCATTATGAGATGTTTAACTCTAGAAGAACTGGAGGTTTTGGCAAACAAATCTGCTTGATATACATCAAACATCAACTTGTAAATATTTTTGAAAAACAAAAATACCAAAATATAAAACTTATAAAAGAAAATACAAAAATATAAAACCTAGAAAAAACAAAACATAAAATAAGAAAACTTCAAAAATACCAAAAAGAATCTTCTCGACATGTCTCTTGGAATCGATAACATTTACGTACCTAGAAATGTTGATTAACATTGACACAGGTGTGTAAATGAAGTTCAAGCAAGAGTTCAAACGTTTCAAAACATGTCTTTTCTAATTTTCTCTATGACGTATGTACATTTTAGTGCATAACTCGGACCTAATTGTAAGGATAGTGTATCTTTTAAGATGACTTATCCTAACAACGAGAATGTCAATCTTCTCGGGTCTTGAGCTATTATAACAAAACATTCAAAGTTTTAGCTCATGATAATGGCTTACAGTCATTTCAGACTGTAACTCGGCCTCTAATGTTAGGAAAGTGTACGCATAAGTGCGCTTAATCTAAAAAAAGAAAAGTCTTCTATCATGTGATTTTTCACAATTGTTGAACACAATTTTTCAAACAGAATCGTAAATGTCATAATCTTGTGGTAATACAATTTGTGGTATCTTATTAATAACTAGAATACTATTTGTGGTATCTTTAAAATTGTGTGTTCAACACTCTCTTTCTCAGATAATTTCTCAAAATTGTGGTACTAAAAATGTAATTTTTATGTGGATCAATTTTTAAGGGGAAGCTTTTAAAAACCAAGGCCTTTAATGTATTTTGGGTACATCTCATAAATGTTAATTTTATGTATCCAAAAACATTCAAGTGAAATTAAAATGTAGTATATCAAATGTCAAGTCATAATATACATTATTTACTAAGGCATCTCACTCCGTCTTCAACATATTTGTGGTGTCATATCATTCTTCCTTGTAATGTCAAGTTTTAAAAATCTTTGGTATCCCACATATATTGTTGAAGGGGAGCAATCAGAAAAATGTTCACTAATTCTTGCAATCTTGTGGAAACATTTTTCTCCCCATGAAACTTTTCATGTCAACAAATTTTAATCAATTCGTATTTCAAATATTAAGAGATTTAATATTTAAAATAAGGGGAGAAAATGTGATCTAAAAGAATGTGATCTTTAAGACTCTAAGGGGGCGTTTGGTTCGTAATTTTGAAATACGAGGTTTTATAAGTTGGTCGTATTTTAAATTGGGAAAAATGTAAAGCCTGGGAATCTAAATCCATGTGCGTGTTTGGTTAGAAGATTTTCTTTTCATGTAACTAGTGATAAATGACGTAATTACCCTTTTATCATTTAAACAAATTATCTTAAATCAACTAGATTTGAGATACTGGTGAACAAAAAAAATATGAGTCAAACAAAAAAATGTGATCAAATTAAGAATGTAAAATTTAATTATAAAAAATGTAATTAAATTAATTTTAAGTAAAATATCAAGATCTAGGTCAATGTGTGATATGATCGAGGCAGTCCAAATGGCTTTTCAACACAAACATGTTTTTAGTTAATGTGTGATATGTGCGAAATCATTTCGAATATCAATGCACATGTGTAGGGGGAGCATTTCAAAATAATGAAACTCTCAAGGTGTTAAAACGTCTTGATTTCTATCTAACACTTTGATAGATTTTCAAGATTTTATGGTTTCGATCACTATACCAAACAACCAATTAACTCACGACATCGATGAAGTCATAAGGTGGTTAAGGTTAGGTATAAGTCCTATGATCCAACTAGAACCGGAGGTATCTACCCATGGACATTCCATATATAGAATTAGAAGTCCTAGGGATGATTAGAAATGAATGAGAATAAGGGAATAATGTAGACTAAGACTAGTTATCACCGGAACAATCACAACATGGTGGTAGTGATGACGTCTTGGTAAACATTAAAGGGGTTAAAGAATGAAAAAGAAATGTATGGATAAAAGGTGAAAAGAAAAAAGCCCTTCACATAACTTTAGGCAGAAACTGGGTCAATACATAATCTATCAAAATCACAAAAATGATTGTTGGTATTGAAGAAAGTCATCAAGGACCCAGTGATGCAATGCATAACCTTTACCAGCCATTCAAGTATCTCTCAACAGATACTTGTCTCATTTGTCATGGATATACACACGTTATGTATTGACATCTCACTCTAAGATTGTTGATATTGAATATATATATATAAATATATATAAAATATATATATAGTATACTAATAGTTATATAGGTATATCTATGGAAAATTACCAACTACCCCTTGAGACATAAAGTGAAAAGGAAACTCTTCCAAAATAAAATAAAATATAATATAAATCGTAATATATATAATATAATATAATACGTATATTTAACCGGGAAGTATGCTTTCCCGGGTCGTTTCCCCAACGACTTGTGAAATTGAAACCACGCCTTAGTTTGGATTATGATTTGAATGAGAGAAAAGATATTTTTGATTATCTATAACTACCAATTAAAAACACAATTAAAATAAGCAATTAAAAAGCAATTAATGAACTAAGATAATTAACGGGAACAAATAAAACGCGACAAATAAGCAAGTACATTAAAATTAACTCCTAAAAATGCAAACAAAATTTCTAAACCTAAAATAAGACTAAATAAAATTTTAAGAAAAAGAAAAATATTTTTTTGATTATTTTTGAATTTATTATGAATTAAAAACTATTTTAATCTAATTAAATCCTAAAAAATAGCAAATTAAGTCCTAAAAATTAAGAAAAATGATTTTTAAACTTAGAAAAGTCTAAAATAACATAAAAACTCAGAAAACTATTTTTAACTATTTTTAAAATTAAAATCCTATTTTTAAAATTAAAAATAAAAGCTCAAAAATGAAAATTAAAATCTAAAAGGTGTAAAAATGATTTTTCTGAATGGAAACCTAAAAGTAATTTTTATAAAACTAAAAACTATTTTTTTGTATTTTTCTGAAACTTTTTTCTATTTTTTATGATTTTTCGAAAATTAAAACTTTAGAAAAATGATTAAAAATAATCTACTTAATAGAAAATTATGAAAAATTCAGGGAAAATCCTAAACCTAACAAAGATTAAAGGAAAAATAAAAAGAAAAAGACAGCTTAACAAATAAGTCCTAAATAAGCTATAATAAGCTACGGCTTATTATTAAAAAGTAAAATGAAAATGTGTACTAGTATTAAATGTGGAGAGAAGTGGATGGATGAGCTATTGAAGCAAAGTGGTAAAACATGTGTGTTGTGTGCTTGAGGTCGTGGGTTCAGGGTCTGGCAACACCCTTTTTGATTTTTTTATTTTTTTTTTCAAAACCAAAAGCTAAAACTTATAGAACACACATTTTTAAGAACTTTTAATAAAAGGAGTGTAAACTGAATCTCAAAAATAAGCTCTAAAAGAGCTTATAGAGAAGCTGTCTCAGAAAGTAGCCTTTAAAAGGCTTAAAAACTTATTTTCACTAAAACACTTGCACACACTTCATTATAAGCTCAAATTTAAAACCAAAACCTATTCTAGCTAGCTTAAGATGTGCATAAGCTAATAATGACAAGCTACCCTAACTAAAAACACTTTAAGCTATCTAAATTTATGATTAAAAACAGCAAACTGAGAAAAAGAAACTTAAAGCTCAAAAATCTAATAAGCTAAAATGTAATATAAGTCAAGACATAAGCTGAGCTTATGAGAATTTAACCACCTACTTATAAACTATTAATCTAAGTTATAAAAACAAGAACTAAAAGCTAGAAAATCAATTTTTAAGAGCTACTTACTAATACTAATGTTTTTGGCTTTTTGAAACTTTTATGAACTTTTAAAAGCCAAAGTATCCAAAGAAATAAGCTAGAAATGAAAAACAAGTTCTAATCTATATTAAGCTGTGTGAAATCTATAATCCTACTGAAATTTAGATCCTAAAAGCTACAAACACTAGCTTAGTAAAAAGCTTAAAAGGACAGCAGTTGTAACTTCAGTTACTACTACTGATGCACTTGATAAAGGGCAAAACACCAATGTAGGTGTCCTTAGGGGACAACCTGCATTACACACTCTATTTGAGTGTGCTTGAACACAATGCAACCACTTACCAAGCTTAAGAGGCTTGGATCAAAATTTTAGCAAGCAAAGAAAAGTGAAAAAGTCCCCTAGTACAGAATCAAAAATAATAAGCCATAAAAGGAATTTAAGCTCAATCTAATCCTAGAAACCTGCTCAAATCTTAATCAATTATGAAGATCAAACTCACAAAAGAAAATTTTCAAAGTTAAGTTGACTTTTGAAGGTCAAACTATACTAATTCAAACACCCTTATAGATTTGACAGATTTTACTTAAGCTTATGAAATGAGAATCTAGAGAACTAAACCTTAATACTAGATAACTACTAGCTTATAACAAGACTAATAAGCATAAATCCATAATCAATTTAAGCTAGAATTAAGAATCTAAAGCTAAGCTACCTATTTTTGGCTTTTTAGTGATTTTTAAGATAAGTAATGAAAATTTAATAGCTAAGCTACCTAAGCTAAAAACAGATGAAAATTTAATAGCTAATAAGCACAAAGAGATAATTATAAGCACAAATAAGCAACTAGATTAAGCAAATAAGCAAATCTACACTAATAAGCAATTATTAAGCTATATATTAAAGAACAAAGGAAATTAAATGAGAATTTACTAGAGGCTTCAGCTAAACAGAAGCTAAGTGCTTATAGAGCTTATCAACAGCTCTGGCTTATCCTAGGATAAGCCAGTAAAGTCCTTGGGATCCCTTCCATTATTGGATCCCCTTCCATACGCTTAATAAGTCCAATTATCAAGGTAATTAGCTAATTTTATTTATTTAAGTAGATTAATAAGACTGAATTAAGCTCAATCTAAGCTTAGTGACTTAGAGAGCTAATAAGAGCTTATTGAGAGCTTATGTGTCATTAACATGAGAACACTAGAGCTATTTGAGAATTTATAACAATTGTATTAAAAAAAGACTGAATTTCATTTACTAAAAGCTTGTTACATTACTAGAAAGAGATTACAATAGGAATTTAAAGAAAATACATGAAAATTTCATAAGCTAAACTAATTTAAGCTAAAAAAAATAAAAAAGCTAACTCCCCCATGTGTGTGTGTGAAATGTGTGGCTATTTATAGCCTCTTAATGAACCTTCTAGCCTCTTGAGCTTGAGGTATACACCACGCTTCCCTATCAATCTCGCCATCCTTTCTTTAATCATTGGAGGGATAATCCTGAGCCGTTGGATCATATTTGGGACACACGGATTGCCAATGTGGCATTGTGTGTCTAGCCTTGGATTGTGCTTGTTTACTGAGTGAATCAATGCAAATCCGGAATCCTTCTTTGTGCTTTCACGCCTGGCCAAGTGGCCTTCTTGCTTAAGTGTGGACAATTAGGGCCTTTGAGATACAAATCTAAACCCTGCATTTTGTACTAGACCACTTGGAAAATTATCTATTGCACCCTTTATTTTTTTTAGCCCTATGTTTTACCACTGGTTAAGTGATGAAGGAGACGAGAACTAACAGTACCAACTATTTTTCCCGCTGTTTTCTAATAGATGGTCTAAAAAAGGGGTAGTTTAGGTATTTGGCATTTTTAGTCCTTGCTGTTTATTAGCCTTAGTCCATGTGGTTAGTTGAGAGTTTTGATCTTGGCAAGATAAGTCTTGTATTTTTCATTAGGTTTATGGGTTTGGTTTTGGGTCGGGTAAAGTTTATTGATTTTGGCTTTGGATTCGGGTTGGTTTTGATAGGATTTGGCCCATTAAGCTTTAGGATCATTTGTGTAACTTTGGAACTGGAGGGACTAGATTTTGTATCTTTGGATTTTTGTCTTTTGTATGGTTTTTTTTTGTGTCTAATGGTGTTGACAGTCAATTTGCTCTGTTGGTTGGTTTTATCGGGTGTTTGGGGTGTGTGTATGGTTTCTTTTGTTTCCGTGTATTGTCGTTAGCTTAGTAATTTGCGGTTTTTGATCCGGTATCATTTATTTTCGTCCCCCCTCCCGCGCCTCCCTCCCCCCCCCCCCTAGTTCCTTTTTCCCTTCTTGTCGGTTTCTGAATATTTTCAATTTGACTTTTGGTTTGACTGAGTTGACTAAGAGTTGACTGAGGGTTGACTTTTCTGACTTTGGCTTCCGGCTCTTGCACACTCTTCCGTTTCTCGTGTTTGTGTTTGTCCGTTTTTGATCGTTTTCATGTGATTTTTGCTTTATCCGTACCTGCACACACAAAACATAAAAACAAGCATAACTTTGCCATTTCTAGTATGATTTTGGGCTTAATTGGGCCTTTTTAGGTATAAACGGATATGTGTTTTTACACATATCAGTAATCTATTGACAACTCACTCTGACATTGTTGATATTAAATAGGTGGCAGTCAACTCCAGCCTCCGATTACTAAAACCAAAGTGCAAAAATCAAGTCTAAAGCCAAGAGAGATCAAATCATAAAGCTCATTAGGACACAATCCATGTATAACACTTGTTGTTAATCAAATATACAACAATTGGTATCAAAGAGTCCTACGCATTATCCTTGTGATCTTGCAAATACGTTGGCGTGCTGACTCGCCATATAAAACAAACAATTAGCAGGCATTTTAAGCATAAACAAATGATGGTGTAAATGAAAATTTGAGATTGCAGGACGAGATAAAAGGGTAGTGACCCGCCTTGGCTGCAAGTACGACATTGTGTTACCTCGCCAAGATACAGGTCTATTGTGTAGAATATTAGTAATCTCTAACATCAAGAACTAGAGAGAGAAAGTGGGAAGGAAGGAAGTATTTTAGAGAGAGAAAGACAAGAACATGAAATGCATTATTATGTGAAAATATAACCAACCAACCACCTCTCCAAGGCATGAAGAGGTTTATTTATACTTACAAATGGCACGTGGGCTTGGGCTTGCATGGATTAATCCATGGGCCTTTGCTAATAACTATGTAAGTTTCTAAAAATTGCTTAACGAGCTAACGACTGTTATCTATGGAAGTGACCGACACTTTTGTGTTTCTAACAATCTCCCCTTAAGGGAGGTCACTCCATTTTACAAAAACTTAAACCTAGCATACTATGCTTTATCTTTAGTCTTGAGCTTGTTTAACTTCGATCATTAACTTATGATTTGATGTAGTGATTATTAACTTTAGGTTTGAGCTTGTTTCCTTATCTTGACTTGAATGTGATCTTGAACACCTTGAGATCATCAACCAAGCATAATCTCTTTACGTCATCTTGTAAACTATGCCGTCTTGTGAACTTGTGACTTCTAGACTGACATGCTCATACCCTTCTTGATTGTTGACTTGAAAAGCTTTAATATTGTATCTTTCTTGAAACTCTTAAACTTTAACACTTCGTCACTTCGAGAAAGATGTTCGGTATTAGTGTGATGGAAACTTCTTAGAAATTCTTTGACTTTAATACTTCTTCACTTCAAGAAATACATACGGTATCAGAGTAGCAGAAGTCTTGAAACATGTACTTGAGCTTTCATGATGTCTTTATGGTTGTCGATCGGGTATGAGCATGTGATTATGAATCTTTTGAGTCAACTGGAATCAGGTACCTTCACCTCCATCTTTAAGTATCCTACATTAAAACAGTTAGCAATAAAGCGGGGGGACAAATATGGCTTTTTCATTCGCCCGTGTTTGGTTGGAGTAACCTTCAAATCTGTAAGGATCGACCTGTGATCAAGTAGATTCAATTTAAGAAGAATCTCCTTAACAGGATTTCCAGCTGAAGTATTAAGTCTTTCTAACACATGTGTATCAGATTCATCAAACTCAGCATGTTCTCATTATCAGAAAGTTTCAAAGCAGACAACACGATAAGAGTGAACCAGCGAGTTACTATCTTACCGATTGAAATAAAAATTGATTTGAAAATTAATCGACGTGTCACTTGCTAAAATGGTTTTGTGACACATCGAGAGTGTTAATCATTTCAAAATTCATCATCAATCGTCAATTTATAACTTGGAACAAGTTTGATTCTTATACAATCGAGCCATTGTTTCTTTCTAGTTGTCACAAGTTTGATTCAAATTGAATCGCACAAGTCACCTACCATGAGCTTGTTTGATGTTGGCTCAATCAAGATTTCCATCTTCATTGTGAATAATATCACTCAGATGTTCTGGCAAAATCACAAAGATAATGCGTAGGGCTCTTAATATATATCTTGTTATTCACATTGTGTGACTTAGCAAGCATAATTTTGACAAGTGTCCTAATGAGATTTATGGATGATCTCATTTGGCTCTAGACTCAAAAGTGCACTTTGCTTTTAGTGATCGGAGGCTGGAGCAGACTGCCACCTTTTTAATATCAACTAACTCAGAGTGAGAAAGTTGATAGAAATGCGTGTAATCTCCGTAAGAAATGAAACAAGAGTCTGTTAAGAGACCTTGAGTTGCTAGGGAGAGTTGTGTATAGCGTCACTGGGTCTATGACAGTCTTTAATGCCAGACAAAACCTTAGTGTTTCTGATAGTTTATGTATTGACCTGGTTTCTGTCTAAGTGTATGGAGGGCTTCTTTCTTTTCACCCTTTATCCTTACAATTCTCTTTAATTCTTCAACCCCTTCAGCGCTTACCGAGACTTCATAACTAACACCTTTATGGTTGGAATCATCACTAAGCAATTATCAAGAAAGTTACGTCCTTGCTGCATCGAAATAACCTTCCATAAAATTAGAAGAAACGTCCATGGGCTAGAAAAGCATCGATCCTCATCAATACGTCTCTGAGCAAAACACTCAACTTATCGTTAAAGGTGATTTCAGTAAAACAGTTAATCGTAATCTGAAACAATGGAGTTCTCGTTTACGACATCTTCATCCATCTCGTTAAAGAGAGGATTTACGTTGCTAGAGGTGAAGTTATCATCAAATTCGAAAAGAGGGTTTGAATAAACTTGAAAATGAACATCTTTTTTAAGAAGAGTGAGTTCATCGGCGAACTCCTCAAGATTATCACTAGTCTTCACCGGAGAAGAACTAGGAGGAAGAGCATCAGAATGATTAGTGGTACTGCCACTAAATGGCTCATCTTTCGAAAAATCAATGACAGAAATAGCGTGAGCAAATTGCTTATTCTTGCTTTTCTCAGATTTTTTAGCATAAAAGACGAGTTCATCGCTTCCCACTCTTAATGTTAATTTTTCCTCGTATAGATCAATGAGAGCTTTTGCAGTGCGAAGGAAAGGTCTCCCTAAAATAATAGGCACTCTCGGGTCTGGTTCAAAATTAACCACAACAAAATCAGCAAGAAAAGTGAAACCATCAACTCTAACTACAACATCCTCGGCTATACCCATTGGGTGCGTAATTGAACGATTGGCAAGCTCGAGTGTCATTCGAGTAGGAGTCAAAGCTCCAAGCCCAAGTTGCTTGTAGATAGAATGAGGTAAAAGATTTATGCTAGCTCCGGAATCGGCTAAAGCACTAGTCCTATCGAATTCTTGTAAAGCAACCTGGGTAAGAAATTGTTCCAGAGTCCCGAATCTTCGGATTTCTCAGAACTTTGTTTCATGATGATAGCAAAAACATTCAGTATTTACGGTATGTAATGGGCATTTTCGTTCACAGTTTCCTTTGTTCCTTAGCAACGAGCATTAACCATTTGTTTGAACTTGCATTTCGAGACGAGAGCATCTTTCAATCCAATCTCTAAACGGAGTTGTTTGAACATCTTCAAGAACCTACTATGTTGAGCACTTGGTTTATCATTCTCTCTCACTTTCATCCTCTCGGGATATGGAAGTTTAGATTGATACGAATTAGGTCTTGGAGAATTAAGATCTTGAATTTCAACATTAACGGTTTTCTTTGCTTTTGGTTTTGGGATTTCAATGAAAATGGAATCTTCTTCCTCTAGAGGTGGGACTTGTGCAGTACTTTCTAAACTTGGTTTTTGCACTTTGTCCGTTGACGTCTCCGGGTTTTGTCCTTTGAAGGAATAGAAACAACGGGTGTAGGAACAAGAGGAGTCGAAGGTCCTTCACAAGTTTTACCACTTCGTGTGGTGATAGCATTAACATGCTCACGAGGGTTAATTACGGTTTGACTTGGTAGAGTTCCTGAATTCGAAGAGGAAGCAGTGTTAGAAGTTATGAACTTAGAAAGCACTTCCGTTAAATTTGTCATATGGTTTTGTAAACCCTGGCCTTGATTTTGCATATTCCGTAACACAACATCATTAGACTTGACATAATTCCCGAAATCGGTCTTTGAAACTCCTTGCATTTGCTGAGGATGAGCTTGATAAACTGGGGTTTGAATCGTTGGAGGTTGGTAAACTTGTCCTTGGTTGAAGTTACTTCCACGGTTTTGATTGAAATTGGTTCCTCGATTTTGGTTGAAATTATTTCCTTGATTTGGATTGAAACAGTTTTGATTGTTTTGAATCGGAGGAAAACCAGGAGGTCGGATTTGGTTTGCAACCATCGGAGGTCTAGAATTGGTATTTCCTTGATTAAAATTGGCTGCAGCAGCTTGTGAAACGTACTCTTGAATGTTGTCTTGATAAACATTGCCATCGGTGGCTGGACAGTTTTTATAAGAGTGAGTACCTCCACAAGTTACACAACTCTGCTTGACACCCGCTTTTAAAAATTACGTTGCAGGGAGCTTGAACTTATTGTTTGTCGATAAAGCATAGTCTATCATCAAGTTCTTAAGTTCAGAGACTTCGTTGTAAAAGCAGCAAACATCTGTGAAATTCCTGGAGTAGATGAATTCGAACTCACTTTAGCAACGACTGCCTTGTTTCGTGAATTACGAACCTTGGATTTACTTTCGATAATTCTCAAGCATTCACGAGGCATCTTATCCAAAAAGTTTCCACCCGCAGCAGAATTCAATGAATCTTGATCATTAGCATTCAAAGCATTGTAAAACGTATCCAACTGATGTAGTTCTGAAAATCCGTGATGTGGGCATGCTCGAAGAAGGTCATTAAATCGATCCCAAGCCTCATAAAACGATTCGTCAAATCTTTGTTGAAATCTCGTGATTTCGTTACGAAGATTTGTTGTTTTTGAAGGAGGAAAGAATTGATTAATGAATTTTGAAACAAGATCATCCCATGTCAAAATTGATCGAGGAGGTTCTTTTTCTAGCCAAATCCGGGCTGAACCTTCAAGAGAAAATGGAAAAAGCATAAGCTTAATTGACGTGCTCGGGACGTTCGGGAATCTCATTGTTGAAGTAATCTTATTAAAATAACGGATGTGAGCATGTGGATCCTCTTTATCATGTCCGAAAAACTGTTTGTTTTGAACAAGATTGATCAAACCATGCTTTAACTCAAAGTTAGCATTGATTTCGGGAATTACAATTGCATCCTCGTAACCCTCGGTGGGTGCTTGGAGTAATTGTGTCATAGTCCGGTTATCAGCCATTGGAACTACGGGAGGATTAACAAAAGGTTCTTCTAAATGAAATGGTTGAACAACAGCCTGTTGGCTTTGTTGTTGACGGTTACGGTTGCGGGTTTGAGAACGAGTGCGCATGCACAAGTTAGAAAAAGAAAATTTAAACTAATTTTTTTATTTTTTATTTTTTTATTAAAAACAAACTAAATTAACGGATAACGAGATAGACAACTTAAACCAAATAATCAAATTTACTTCACGGTAGCTCTTAAAAATTTTACTTTTTAAGGTGAGCCGTATCTCGTAAGTGACACAAATGGTAAGTTTTTAAATCTTAAATTCGAGTTGGGAACTTATTATGGATAATACTTCAATTGAGGGTATTATTTGTTGGTGTTCTTTTACTAACTTTGTTTATTTTATTTTTATGGAAAATTTTTTTATTTTATTTTTATATTTTATATTTTTTATTATTATTATTTTTTTCTAACAAAAACAAAACTTTCAAAAATGTTCAAACGATAGAATCGTAATCACAAGTCCCCGGCAACAGCGCCAAAAATTGATTCGTCAATTTTAACACACGTAAAATAATATATATAATACGATGATAAATTCCCAATTCACCCTTGAGGACAAAGGTAAAAAGGAAATTCTTCAGAATATATATAATATAATATAATACGTATATTTGACTCGGAGAAGTAATCTTTCCCGGTCGTTATCCCCCAACGACTTGTGAAATTGATACCACGCTTTAGTTTGGATTATGATTTGAATAAGAGCAAAGATGAATTTGATTATCTATAACTACTAAATAAAAGCAACAAATAAAATGAGAAAACAAAAGCAATTAAGCACTTAAACAATTAACCGGAACGAATAAAACGCGACAAATAAGCAAATAAGACGAAATTAAACCCTAAAAATGCAAACTAAATTTCTAAACCTAAAATAAGACAAAAGAAAATTTTAGGAAAAAGAAAAATATTTTTTTGATAATTTTTGAATTTATTATGAATTAAAAACTATTTTAATCTAATTAAATCCTAAAAAATAGCAGATTAAGTCCTAAAAATTAAGAAAAATGATTTTTAAACTTAGAAAAGTCTCAAATAACATAAAAACTCAGAAAACTATTTTTAACTATTCTTAAAATTAAAATCCTATTTTTAAAATTAAAAATAAAAGCTCAAAAATGAAAATTAAAATCTAAAAGTGTTGAAAATGATTTTTCTAAATGTAAACCTAAAAGTATTTAATCTAATGCTAAAAACTATTTTTTTGTATTTTTAAAAGTTCTTCTTTTATTTTTTATGATTTTTCGAAATTTAAATCCTAGAAAAATGATAGAAAATAATCTACTAAATAGAAAATTATGAAAAATTCAGGGAAAATCCTAAACCTAACAAAGATTAAAGGAAACATAAAAAGAAAAAGACAGCTTAACAAAAAGAGTCATACATAACTATAATAAGCTACCGGCTTATTATTAAAAAGTAAGATGAAAATTTACAAGTATTAAATGTGGAGAAAAGTGGATGAATGAGCTATTAAAGCACAATGGTTAAGGCATATGGTTTGTATGTGTGAGGTCTAGGGTTCAAATCTGGCAACACCTTTTTACACTTTTTTTTAAACTAAAAGTTAAAACCTATTAAGCAAACATTTTTAAGCAACTTTAATAAAAGCAACTCTAACTGAAACTCAAAAATAAGCTCTCAAAGAGCTTTTTAAGAATCTGATAACAGAAAGTGGGCTTTTGAGCACTTAAAAGCTTATTTTAACTAAAAGACTTGCACACAGCTATATAAGCTCATTTTCAAAACCAAAAGCTGTTCTATAATCCCTATGAAATGCAGAAGCTGAATCTAATAAGCTACTTAAGCTAAAAACACTACAAGACTTCTAAATCTAGGATTGAAAACAGCAAACTCAGGAATAAAACTCAAAAAGCTCAAAAAGACATTAAACTAAAAAGTACAATAAGCTATTTCAGATTCTAAGCTTTTGAACACTTAATTACCTACCTATAGGCTAGTAATCCAAATCATAAAAACAAGAACTTAAGCTAGGAATTCTAATTAAGCAGCTAAGACTAGTTACCACTGTTTTTGGCCTTTTTGGATTTTTATGAATTTTAAAGCTAAATTAAACTAAGTATTTAAGCTAGGAATTGCAAAACAAGTTTAATTCTAAATTAAGCTATATGTTAACTAATTTCCTACTGAATTTGAGACTCTAAATCCTAATAAAGCTAGCCTAAAAGAAACTCAAAAGACAGCAGTACTAACTGCTGTCTACCTACTGATGTACTTTGACAAAAAGTGCTAAAACAAGAATGCAGGTAACCTTAGTGGTTACTGCATAAACACACTCGATTTAGTGCATAGAACTCAATACAATAAAAACAAAAAAGCCTCAAAAGAGCTTGAATCTGAATTTTCAATAAGCAAAGAAAAGGAGAGAATTCCCCTGGTGCAGGAACACTCCAAATAAGCCCTAACTTTTTATCTTTTGAAATCTAACTTCTGAAAACCCTTTTTCAACTGATTTTAAGTAATTTAAAAACTGATTTAAGCAACAATCAAAGCTCACTTTGACTTTAAGAGGTCAAAGTGAGTTATTCCAAACACTCCTTTAACTAATGACAGATTTAAAAGAGCTTATGAGATTAAAATCTACTTATTAAAACTTTATTACCAGATATTCAGAAGCTTATGACAACCTTAGTAAACACAAATCCACAACTAATTTAAGCTAGAATCAAAGATCTGCACTATGCTTAACTATTTTTTTGGTTTTTTATGATTTTTAAGACAAGTAAATGAAAAACTAAAATCTACAATTATAAAACTAAAAACAGATGTAAATTTATAACTAACAAGCACAAATAGAAAATCTAAAACTCAAATAAGTAAGTAATAAGCTAACTATAAGCTGATAAGCAAATCTAAGCTAAGAATTTAAAACATAAAAGTAAATAGAGAACTTACTTTAGCCTTAGCTTAACAAAGGCTGAAAGGCTCAAATGAGCATCTACAAGCTTTGGCTTATCATTGATAAGCCAGTTAAGACCAAAAATTAGAACTCCTTCCATTGCTACTTATAGCTTCTCTTCCAAAAGCTTGAAATCCAAACAGTTAAGGTAATAAGTTGATTTTTAAATGTTTAGGTAGATTAAATGATTAAATAAACTTAATCATAAGCTTATAGACTTATGAAAGCTAAACTTAGCTTATGGAAGCTTATCAAACAGTAACTAGTTAATTTGAGCTTATTGCGTAACAAGCATAAGTCGAAATCCTAATTTTTGTGGCATCATTAAGCTGAAACAATAAGCTATAAGCTCATACTATTATATATTTATAAGTCGAAAACAATAAGCTATGAGCTTATGAAATAAGCCGAAAATCATAAGCTTAAAATAAGTCGAAACCAAAACCAAATAAGCTATAAGATTAACATATGAGCCAAAAACCAAATAAGCTATAAGCTTAACCAAAAACCAAGTCCAATAACCAAGTTCATGTGGGCCGAGCCCACCTTGGTGTCGGACCAACAAAACCAAACGCACCCTTATTGGGCTGAACGAAACCAAACGCACCCTTATTGGGCCGAACGAAACCAAACGGGTCGGTTGGGCCGAGCCCACACCAAAACCATCCACACCGAATATCTCATAAGTCCAATAAGCTATTCCTTAGCTTATTAAATAAGAAAAACCTCCAAATAAGCCTTTATAATCATTTTTTTATAAAATGAAAAATTACCACAACAACCATTTTATTTAAACTCAAAATCTTTTCTTCCTTTTTTTTATAAACCGACACAAACAAACACCCATTTCCTACCTTTTTTCAATATCAAGACCCGACCTTTTTTACGATTGTTGGGATTAAAAGCTTCATAAGGCTGTTTGGAATCACTGCTGATCTTATCAAAGTTAGTGCTGCTCAAGAAGAAAGGTTTGTGTTACTACTGCTAGCACGGAGATTGTGAAAAATACTCTAAGTAGTTAGTACTGTCAGTATAAACTTAGTACTTAGAACTACTAGTTTATGTTAGTACTGCTAAAGTAAAGTTAGTACTGCTAGAGTGAAGTTAGTACTGCTGGTGGAGAATGAAGAAAATATTCTAAGTAGTTACTACTGCTTGTACACAGTTAATGTTGCTGGTGTATAAGTTACTGCTGCTAATGTTCAGAGTTAATGCTGCTAGGACAGAGTTACAATTGCTGACAGAGTTACAACAGCTAATGGATAAAGATTAATTAAAGATAAAGATTACTTATATGATATGTATGAGATGTTTTTTTGTAAAAGATACGTATAAATTATTTGTTTAGAAGATCATGATAACTTAGGAAAATATTGTAAGTCAGTTAGGACTCCTTGGTGTATAAAAAGAGGTCCTAGGGCATAGAGATTGATATCTTTTCATTGTTCTGTCAATCTATTTATAGCTTCAAGGTTTTGTAAACCCTAGCACTATTAAGAGTGTTCGTATTATATTGAGGCTGAAAGTTTGGTAAACTGTTTTGTTATTAATTTTATTCATTACTATTTCATTAAAATTCTAGTATCATTGACTAGATTCCGCATAGTCTTTGATATTCACAATCAAAGTTTCTATCATAGTTGTTTTGGATTTATTTAATACAACTTAGCCTTATACAAGCTAAGCAAGATCTATTCTATTGGGATCAACAAGTGATATCAGAGCTTGTGAGAAGCTTTGAATAAGAAGAAACTTTACTACACACAAGATCTGCTTTCTCAAGAAGCAATGGATTCTCAATCTACTCAAACCATCAAGCTACCCATACTCCAACCTGGTGAATATGATCTCTGGAAGATGAGGATGGAGCAGTACCTACAATGCATTGATTACACTCTATGGGAGATCGTAGAAAATTGTCATGCACCTATAGTAACAAAGACTGTTAATGGTACGGAGACTGTTATCTCTCCTATAAGTGTTGAAGAGAAGGCACAAAGAAGGGCAGAGTTGAAGACAAGAAGCACTTTGTTGATAGCCTTACCTAATGAGCATCAATTAAAGTTCAACTCATACAAGGATGCTAAGACACTGATGCATGCTATTAAAAACAAATTTGGAGGTAATTCTGCTACAAAGAAAACTCAAAAAAATCTTCAGAATCAGCAATATGAAAACTTTGCTGCATCCAGCACAGAAGTGATTGAGCAAACCTATAAAAGGCTTCAAAAGCTAATTAGTCAACTGGAGATGCATGGTGAAGTTATCCCTCAAGAAGACATCAATCAGAAGTTCTTGAGAAGCTTGTCACAAGAATGGACTATGCATACCATTGTGTAGAGGAACAAACCAGAGATTGAGACTTTGAGTTTGGATGACCTCTTCAACAACCTAAAGGCTTATGAATCAAAGGTCAAGGGGACATCTTAACTCAACTACAAACTCACAAAAATGTAGCCTTTATGTCCTCTAGCAGCACTAACAGTGCAACTAAAGCAGTTAATACTGCTTAGGGTGTTAATACTGCTAGCACTCAGGGTACTGCTGATAGTTCAACAACTGTTGAAAATTTTAGTGATGCTGTGATTTATTCCTTCTTTGCTTCCCAACCAAGTATTCCACAGCTTGATAATGAAGATTTACAACAAATCCATCCTGGTGATCTAGAAGAGATGGACTTAAGGTGGAACATTGCTATGCTGACTATGAGGGCAAGAAGATTCCTGAAGAATACTGGAAGGAAGCTGGACATGGCCAACAAAGAAAGAATTGGGTTTGACAAGTCTAAGGTAGAGTGTTTCAACTGCCACAAGAGAGGACACTTTGCAAGGGAGTGCAAGGCACCTAGGAATCAAGACAGCAGGAACAAGGAGCCTACAAGAAGGACTGTGCCAGTTGAGACAACTACTTTAAATGCCTTAGTGTCACAGTGTGATGGCTTTGGCTATGATTGGAGTGACCAAGCAGAAGAAGGACCAACCAATTTTGCTCTCATGGCTTATTCTTCAACAAGTTTAAACTTTGAGGTATCTAATGACTCAAATTATTATTCATCTTATTTAGAATGTGTAAAGGATCTAAAATAACATAATAAACAATTAGTTAAAGACTTAAGAACAGCTAGGATAAGTGATGTCTCTTATAAAACTGGTTTAGAATCTGTAGAAGCTAGACTGTTAGTCTTTAAGAAAAATGAGTTTGTGTATGAGGAAGATATAAAACTCTTAAAACGTGAAATCTAATTAAATATTTAGAATATGCAAGAGCTAAAAGTAATTAGAAGTTGGCTACAAAAGAAAAAGATGAGGTTTAACTTATAGTAAATTTTATTTGAAAATTCATCAAAAAGCCTAAGTGAACTTCTAGACAGACAGATAATGGATAAGTGTAAAACAGGATTAGGGTATAATGCTGTCCTGCCTCCCTATACTAGGAATTTTATGCCACCAAAATCTGATTTAGTTTATCCTAGTCTAGATGATTTTGTTGATATGAATGAGTCTGTTAGTAAGTCTGTAGTTGAAAAGCATACTATTGAGACTAATGAACCTAAGACTGCTAGGAAAGAAGATGGAGCCCCAATTATTGAGGACTGGGTGTCTGAAAGTGAGGAAGAAGATGTGCTTATGGTTAAAACAATTGAGATGTTTAATAAACCCAGTTTTGCTAAGATAAACTTTGTTAAGTCTACTAAGCAAGTAAAATCTCCTAGGAATACATCAGTTGATAAAAATAGGCAAAACATACCTAGTCCTAGAGGAAACAAGAGAAATTGGAACCAGCAGATGTCTCAAAAGTTAGGGAATGATTTTGAGATGTTCAACAAAGCTTGTCATGTGTGTGGTAGTTTTGAACATTTGAAGAAAGATTGCAATAACTGGTATAATAATCAAAGGTTTGAAAAACCAGTTTGGACCAATGTTCAAAGGGTGAACAAACAGAATTTCTCTAAATTAACTCACCCCAGTCCAAAAAGGAACATGGTTCCAAGAACAGTCTTAACTAAGTCTGGCCTAATTTCACTTAATACTGCTAGACCAGTTAATACTGTTCAATCAAGAACAGCAGTGAATAATGCAGGACCCATGAAAAATGTTATTAATAATGCATATTCAACTGCTAGAAGGCCTTTTAACAAAATAACAACAACTAATAACAATAATTTTAATAAGAGGGTTAATACTGTTAATGATAAAAATGTTAATGCTACTAGGCCAAATGCAGTAGTTAATACTGCTAGGTCAAAAGCAGCTCTTAGTGCTGTTAAGGGAAACAAGGGAAATGCTGTTAAGGCCTCAGCATGTTAGGTTTGGAAACCAAAACATAAAGTCTTAGACTATGTCTCCAGAAACAACGGTGCATCAATGTCCTTTAAAAAATTTAACTATATTGATGCACAAGGCAGATCCAAGTCAGTAATGGCTTGGGTCCCCAAAAGAAACTAATTTTCCTATCATTATGTGCAGGGCAATCCACAACAAGATTTGAAGGATAAAGGAGCGATTGATAGTGGATGCTCTAGGCACATGACATGAAATAGATCATATCTTACAGATTATGAAGAAATTGATGGAGGATTTATTGCCTTTGGAGGAAATTCCAAAGGAGGGAAAATTACTGGGAAAGCATGTGATAATGCATGTAAAGCTAGAACAGAGACAATACCTGGCAAAGATTACATACTGCTACCATTATCCATTTAAGATCCACCATTCTCTTCTAGTTCAAAAAATTCTCCTGATGCTAGATTCAAACCATCAGGGGAGAAGGAAAAGAAGGATGCTAAAGATCCAGGGAATAAAGATAGGTTTCAAGTACAGAGGAGCCAAGAGTTAATCAAGAAAAGGATGCTAGTGCTAACAACACTAACACTATTAATACTATTAGTCTAACTGTTAATACTGATGGCATAGAGGATAATGTTGTTGATGAAAATATAGTCTATAGATGTGATGATGATCCAAATATGCCTGAATTGGAAGAAATTGGCAAATTTAGTGATGCTGAATATGATATTTCAGGGGCTGACATGAACAATTTAGATACATACTTCTAAGTCAGTCCTGTTCCTACCACAAGAATACACAAAGACCATCCAGTTGAACAAATCATTGGAGACATATATTCAGCACCTCAAACTAGAAGGACGACAAAGAGTGTGATTGAACAAGCTATGTTTAGTTCAGTGCAGCAGAGGACCAACCATAAAGACTTTTATAATTGTCTGTTTGCATGTTTCTTATCACAAGAAGAGCCCAAGAAGGTAATTCAAGCATTAAAAGATCCAAGCTGGATAGAGCTATGCAAGAGGAGCTTCTACAGTTCAATTTACAATAAGTTTGGACCTTAGTGGATTTACCTAATGGCAAAAGGGCCATTGGTACTAAATGGGTGTACAAAAACAAGAAAGATGAAAGAGGCATTGTGATTTAGAATAAAGCAAGATTGGTTGCACAAGGATACACACAAGAGGAAGGAATTGATTATGATGAGGTTTTTGCTCCCAGTCTAATGTAACAGGGTACAAAAGCATGTGATGATGCATGGGGGTTTAAAAACTTGAAAGGAGACAGTACCTGGAAAAGAGTACATATTGCTACCATTATGGAGTCAAGATCCACCATTCTCTTCTAGTTCAATGGATTCTCCTAATGCTGGATTCAAACCATCAGGGGAGGGGGGAAAAGAAGGATGCTGAAGATCCAGGGAATGAGGATAGTGAGGTTACAAGTACAATAGAGCCAAGAGTAAATTAAGAGAAGGATGCACATGTCAACAACACTAATAATATTAAAACTATTAGTCCAACTATTAATGTTGTTGGCATAGTAGATAATGTTGTTGCTGAGAATATAGTCTATGGATGTGCTGATGATCCAAATATGCCTGAATTGGAAGAAATTGCCAGATTTAGTGATGCTAAAGATGATATTTTAGGGGCTGACATGAACAATTTGGATACATACTTCCAAGCCAATCCTATTCCTACCACAAGAATACACAAAGACCATCCAATTGAACAAATTAATAGAGACTTGAATTCAGCACCTTAAACAAGAAGAATGACAAGGAATTTGGAGGAACATGGGTTTCTTAGCACTATTCTTGAATAAAGAAGAAACCATAAAGACATTCAAAATTGCTTGTTTACTTGCTTCTTATCACAAGAAGAACCCAAAAAGGTAGTTCAAGCACTAAAGGATCCAAGTTGGATAGAAGCTATGCAGGAAGAGCTTCTACAATTCAAGTTACAAGAAGTTTGGACCTTGGTGGAGTTACCTAATGGAAAAAGAGCTATTACGACTAAATGGGTTTTCAGTAACAAGAAGGATGAAAGAGGCATTGTGATTAAAAATAAAGAAAGATTGGTTTCACAAGGATACATACAAGAAGAAGGAATAAACTATGATGAGGTTTTTTCTCCTGTTGCCAGAATTGAAGCAATTAGGCTATTTTTAGCCTATGCCTCATTTAAAGACTTTGTAGTGTATCAGATGGATGTCAAGAGTGCTTTTCTTTATGGTAAGATTGAAGAGGAAGTCTATGTGTGTCACCACCCTGGTTTTAAGATCCAACTTTCCAGACAGAGTATACAAAGTAGAAAAGGCACTTTATGGATTGCATCAAGCTCCTAGAGCTTGGTATGAAACCTTGTCAACTTATTTGTTGGACAATGGGTTTCAGAGAGGAAAGATAGACAAGACTTTGTTTATCAAAAGGGATAAAAGTTATATTCTGTTAGTTCAAGTATATGTTGATGATATCATTTTTAGGTCTACAAGGAAGAAGATGTGTACTGAGTTTGAGAAGATGATGCATAAGAAGTTCCAGATGAGTTCTATGGGAGAGCTCATATTTTTCTTAGGTCTGCAAGTGAAGCAGAAGGAAGAAGGGATTCTCATTAGTCAAGACAAGTATGTGAATGAGATTTTGAACAAGTTTGGTTTTAGTGATATCAAGACAGCAAGAACACCTATGGAAACTCAAAAGGCTTTGCTCAAAGATGCAGATGGTAAAGATGTATATGAACATTTATATAGATTAATGATTGGTTCATTGATGTATCTAACTTCTTCAAGGCCTGATATTATGTTTGCAGTATGTGCTTGTGCAAGATTCCAAGTCAATCCTAAAGTTTCACATCTTCATGCTATGAAAAGGATCTTTATATACTTAAAAGGTCAACCTAAGTTGGGCCTTTGGTATCCTAAGGATTCACCTTTTGATTTGGTGGCATATACTGACAGTGAATATGCAGGAGCAAGTTTAGATAGGAAATCCATAACAGGAGGTTGTCAGTTCCTAGGGTGCATGTTGATTTCATGGCAATGTAAGAAGCAGACTGTGGTTGCTAATTCCATAATTAAAGCTGAGTATATAGCTGCTTCCAATTGTTGTAGACAAGTGCTTTGGATCCAAAATCAATTGCTAGATTATTGATATAACTAAAGCACATTGAGATTAGGCATCACTTTATCAGAGATTCCAATGAGAAGAAGCTTATTCAGATGATAAAGATTCACACAGATCAGAATGTTACAGATTTGCTCACAAAAGCATTTGATGTTAGCAGATTTCAATATCTGATTGCAAGTATTGGAATGCTTAACCTCTGATGTATTGATTGAGGGGAGGTTAATTGTGTTAATATGCAGCGGATTATACACAAATGATAATTTGAATGGAATGGAAAAGCTGCTAAGGATGAAATTCAAGTTTAGTGCGTTTGTCTAAACTTTCTACTGGTAAGTATAATTAGTGCTGCTAGTTATACTTAATACTGCTATGTTAATGCTGTTAGTTATACTTACTACTGTTTGTTATAATTAATATTGTGAGTATTGAGAGAAATTGGTGAGCATAAAAACAGAAAGAGAGATGTGTGAACTAAAAATAGAAAGAGTGACTTTGTGAGCTAAAAGAAATGAGAGAAATTGGTGAGCATAAAAACAGAAAGAGAGATGTGTGACATAAAAACAGACAGAGTGATTCAGTGAGAAAAAGAATTAAGAGATATAGTGAGAATAAAAACAGAAAGAGAGATGTGTGACATAAAAACAGACAGAGTGATTCAGTGAGAAAAAGAATTAAGAGATATAGTGAGAATAAAAACAGAAAGAGAGCTGTGTGATATAAAAACAGATAGAGTGAATTGGTGAGAAAAAGAATTAAGAGATATAGTGAGAATAAAAACAGAAAGAGAGCTTGTGAGAATCAAAATTGATGATGGAAATGCTTTTTGGAACGAAATTGGAGTTAATGCTGGTGACTCAAAGTTAATGCTGCTAGGCATACACTTACTACTGCCAGTGTTAGTTAATGCTGTTAGGCATAAACTTACTACTGCTGGTTAAGTTAATGCTGCCAGGCATAACTTACTACTGCTGGGCTACTGCTGGGTCAGTTAATGCTGTTAGGCTTAACTTAGTACTGCTAGTTCAAGTTAATGCTGTTGAGGGTGATTTCATAAATACTTTGATTGAGGGTTTCATTCAATCACTTAATCGATTTCAATCTTTGTTATACCCTCTAATCATAAACCCTAACTCAATTTCATTGTTAATCATCAAAACCCAACATCAATGGTTGCCCTAAAGTTCGCTAGTTCACACAACATGGTCGCATTCTTAGATAGACCCACTAAAAGTGATGGATTCGAGAAAATTGTAGATTTTTTGAATGCACATCCTATCAAATATACGTTAACGGTTAATCCCATAATCTATACTTCATGTATTGAGCAATTCTGGGCTACTGCAAAGGTGAAAACTGTTAATGGAGAAGTGCAGATTCAAGCCCTAGTGGATAAGAAGAAGGTGATCGTCACTGAAGCATTTGTAAGAAGAGATCTTCAACTTTTTGATGAAAATGGTACTGAATGTCTACCCAATGCTACCATTTTTGCAGAACTGGAAAGAATGGGGTATGAAAATCTTACACAAAAGCTTGCATTCTATAAAGCTTTCTTTTCACCTCAATGGAAATTTCTTATCCATACAATTCTGCAATGCCTTAGTGCTAAGACTACTCCCTGGAACGAATTTAGTAGCACTATGGCCTCTGCTGTCATCTGTCTTGCCACAAACCAAAAATTTAATTTTTCCAAGTATATTTTTGATAATATGGTGAAGAACTTGGAGGGTGGGGTTAAATTTCTAATGTATCCAAGGTTTGTGTAAGTGTTCCTGGATTAACAAGTTGAAGGAATGTCCAAACATAAAAAGATTTATGTTACACCTTATCACACTAAGAAGGTCTTTGATAACATGAAGAGGCAGGGAAAAGACTTTTCTGGTAGGGATACACCTTTATTTCCAACCATGATTGTTCAAGTACAAGAACAAGTAGGTGAAGGTTCAGAGATACCAACTGATTCCCATCATACACCCACTACTACTCTACCATCAACATCTAAACCCCATAAGAAACAGTCTAGAAGGAAATAGAGGAAAGACACTGAGGATCCTCAACTTAGTGGTCCTACAGAACCTGTAACTGATGATACTGAAAATGTGGCAAGTGTACCTACACATTCCAATGATCCACTACTCAGTGGTGAGGATAGATTTAAACTAAATGAATTGATGGAACTTTGTACCAGCTTATCACAAAGAGTTCTTGACTTAGAGAACAAAAAGACCTCTCAAGCTACAGAGATTCCTGAATTGAAAAAGAGAGTCAAGAAGCTGGAAGGGAAAAGGAAGTCAAAACCTCCAGGGATGAAAAGATTATTAAACATTAGTAGATCTACACAAGTTGTTTCCTCTGAAGATGAAGGTTTAGGTGATCAGGAGGATGCATCCAAATAGGGGAGGAAAATAGCTGATATTGATGCTGATGCAGAGGTTACTTTGGTTGATAAGACTCAGGGGAGGAATGATGAAGAAATGTTTGATACAGGTATTCTAGATGGTAAAGAAGTGTTTGTAGAACAGGATGTGGTTGAGAAGAAAGTTAGTACTGCTAAAGTTGCTACAACAACAACTGTTGATGAATTGACCCTGGCTCAGACCTTAATAGAAATCAAAGCAGCTAAACCCAAGGCTGTTACAACTACTGCTACAACAACTACAACTGTTGTTACAAGACCCAAGGCTAGAGGGGTTGTAGTTCAAGAGCCAAGTGAATTTGTAACAACAACATCACCTTCACAACCATCATAACTTCCACAGGTTAAAAACAAAGGCAAGGCAAAAATGGTTGAGCCTGAAAAACCTTTGAAGAAGAAAGATCAAATTATGTTTGATGAGGAGGTTGCTCAAAAACTTCAAGCTTAATTAGATGCTGAATTGGAAGAAGAAGAGAAGCTTGCAAGACAAAAAGAAGAAGATGCAAAAATTGCTGAATGGGATAACGTTCAAGCTATGATGGATGCAGATTATGAGCTAGCTGCAAGATTACAGGCAGAAGAGCAAGGAGAATTGACTATTGAAGAAAAGTCAAGATTGTTTGTGGAGCTCATGAATAAAAGGAAGAAGCATTTTGCAAGACTTAGAGCAGAAGAGCAGAGAATAAAACCACCAACTAAGGCTCAAAAGAGAAATACAATGTCTACTTATCTAAAAAACATGGCTGGATACAAGCACAATCAATTGAAGACCAAAAGCTTTGAGGATATTCAGATGTTATTTGACAAAGAAATGAAAAGAGTAAACATATTTGTAGACATGGATACAGAGTTGGTGAAAGACTGTGAGACAAGAACAGAAGGAAGTTCTAAAAGAACAAGAGAAGAACTTGAATCTGAAAATTTAAAGAAGCACAAGTTAGATGAGAATGTAGAAGCTGAAGTAGATGATGAAGCAGAGATAAAAAAGCATATGGAGATAGTTCCTGATGATGAGGTAGCAATTGATGCTATACCTCTAGCCACTAAGCCTCCAATCATTGTTGACAGGAAAATCATCAAAGAAGGAAAGATGGGATACTTTCAAATCAACAACATCACCTTCATAACCATCACAACTTCCACAGGCTAAAGACAAAGGCAAGGCAAAAATGGTTGAGCCTGAAAAACCTTTGAAGAAGAAAGACAGATTATAGTTTGATAAGGAGTTGCTTCAACAAAACATTAAGCTCCAATTAGATGCTGAATTGGAAGAAGAAGAGAAGCTTGCAAGACAAAGAGAAGAAGATGCAAACATTGTTGAATGGGATAATGTTCAAGCTATGATGGATGCAGATTATGAGCTAGCTGCAAGATTACAGGCAGAAGAGCAAGGAGAATTGACTATTGAAGAAAAGTCAAGATTGTTTGTGGAGCTCATGAATAAAAGGAAGAAGCATTTTACAAGACTTAGAGCAGAGAAGAAAACCACCAACTAAGGCTCAAAAGAGAAATACAATGTCTACTTATCTGAAAAACATGGCTGGATACAAGCACAATCAATTGAAGACCAAAAGCTTTGAGGATATTCAGATGTTATTTGACAAAGAAATGAAAAGAGTAAACACATTTGTAGACATGGATACAGAGTTAGTGAAAGGCAGTGAGACAAGAACAGAAGGAAGTTCTAAAAGCAGAGAAGAACTTGAATCTGAAAATTTTAAATAAAGCAAAGTTAGATGAGAAAGGTAGAACTAAAGTAGATGATGATCAAGAAGAAGTAGAGATAAAAAAGCATATGGAGATAGATCCAATGATGAGTAAGCAATTAAAATGCTATACCTCTAGCCACTAAGCCTCCAATCATTGTTGACTGAAAAATCATCAAAGAAGGAAAGATGAGATACTTTCAAATCATAAGAGTTGATGGAAGTTCAAAGAGGTACTCATCAATGATTCAAATACCTTCAGAATATGCAAAGAAGACTTGGAAACTCTCTGGAAGTTGGTTAAACGCTAAGCAATAGGGTTAACACGGGGGGGGCCATTGAGGGGGGGGGGGGGGGGAGGGGCTATGAAGAGAGTTTAAATGGGTGATCTGAACGTGAGTTAGAAAACCTGATTAGAAAGTGAAGTGCGAAGGAAGTCTACAAGCGCACAACGTGACAATTTGGAAGCATTCTTCTTCAAGTGAGTACATTTTGTAAGATTCAGAATCCTCATATCATTATGCTGGTAAAAAGAAGATATCACTTACACAAGCAGCAATCACAGAAATGCACAAACAAGAAGCTTCAAACTGAAACCACCATATGGATTGAAATGTGTTAATCACTTCTTAAGCTCATGACAAAACAGCTCAATGAATCCTGGGAAATGTTTGAATTCATCCTCCAAGGAAAATAAAGCCATTAATCAAGAAACTTGAAGATTTCAGACGATGAACGTTAAAGTTTAAGGGGAGATTGTAGGATTAAAAGACTTTTTGAAGCTTGTTTGGAAGTTACTGCTGCTGTAGGTTAGATGTACTACTAGCTAAGCAAACTTAGTGTTAGTGATATTAGTGAAAAATATGCTAAGTAGTTAGTACTGCCAGTTACTACTGCTAGTATATATTACTACTGCTAATGGAAGTTAAGACTGCTCAGAGACTTAGAAGAAATACTACTAAGTAGTTAATACTGCTAGTATAAAAGTTACTACTGTTAGTGTAACTTAGTACTGCTAGTATATGTTAGTACTGCTTGAGTAAAGTTACAACTGTTAGCATAAAGTTAGTACTGCTAGTGTAACTTAGTACTGCTGATGAAGAATGAAGAAAATATTCTAAGTAGTTACTACTGCTTGTACACAGTTAGTGCTGCTGGTATAAAAGTTAATGCTGCTGGTTATAACTGCTGAAAGATTACAACTGCTAGAAGAGTTTCTACTGTCAGAAGGATAAAGACAAGAGAAAGGATAAAGATGAAGATTGTTTATCAAGATTACTTACGGGATAAGTATGAGATATTTTTGTAAAAGATACGTATAAGTTATTTGTTTAGAAGATCATGATAACTTAGGAAAATATTGTAAGCCTGTTGGGACTCCTTGGTGTATAAAAGGAGGTCCTAGGGTACAGAGTTCAATGTACCAAAATCGTATCAAATCATATCTAGAAAAGTGTTATTCGTAGCTTCAAGGTTTTGTAAACCCTAACACTATTAAGAGTGTTCGTTTTATATTGAGGCTGAAAGTTTAGTAAATTGTTTTGTTATTGATCTTGTTCATTACTGTTTCATTGTAATTCTTCTTAGTATCATTGACTAGATTCCGCATAGTCTTTGATATTCACAATCAAAGTCTCTACTATAGTTGTGTTAGATTTATCTTGCATAATTATACCTTATACAAGCTAAGGGATTAAAGATCTATTCTATTAGGATCAACACCTTTTAATACAACGTTAGAAGCTGAATTCAATGTGGAAAGCTCATAGTTAGAGATTGGAACACGTGTGTTTATCTTCTCGAGGTATGTGTTCAGACGTGCAAGTGATGGTTAGGTTGAAGTATATCTTCTTAATGGTTCTTTTGAAAAATTTCAAATGCAGGTGCAAGACTAAAAGGACCACCTATGTGAGCATGAAGTTTTGCCGCTTTAAGAAGCTTGGACTTGGCTTTCTATATGTTCATTAATGGATTAGGGCACATGGCTTGTAATAGTGTCAAGTAACGAACAATGGAGTGTTGTAGAAACTTATGTGTATAGTATCTTCAGGTATTCAAATGAGTTGGCAGGGTTCAATCGTCACGACACCCCGATTCTCGAATATTTGAAATGTGTATTATACTAAGATGAAAATTCAATCGCAAGACATTTTCATTTATGCATTTGTTTGTTTTGTTATGTTTGCTTTAACATACTTATATATATTATTATTATTATATATATATTAGTAAATCAAGGATTACACTAAAATGGGGGAGGATTTGTTGATGATTTTAGTGTCATCGGCCATTTTGGGTAATGACGATTTACTAGAGACCTATGATATTTAATATTCGGCTCGGACACGAGTTAAGGAAGTGTGCAGTGCACACTCGTTAAGCTAATATGAACTCGAACATGACAAAATGTGAAGGGGTTACGCCGTAACCAAACTGGTCACGTCGTAATCCTGCGGGGTAAGGGACAAAGACCTTTGGGGTTGGTTACACCGTAACCTAAACGATTTGGTTACGCCGTAACCTATAGTCAGTATCAAAGGTTTTCTGGTTGAGCCGTAACCACTAATGGTTACGCCGTAACATGTGAAATAGTTATGCTGTTACGCCGTAACTAATTTGTTTACGCCGTAACAACATGTCAGTTTGGATGTAAAAGTTCGGTTTTAACCAACTTTAGTTTCATTTTTATATACAGAAACAGAAGGTCTCAGAAATATAACTGAAAAAAATATACAATTCCTCTCTTGTTCATGCTTTGTTCTCTTGTGCTTAGAAGCAAAGTGCATTCTCTTCTTGAATTATCTCGATAAGGATTTCGTGCAACCCAGGCACCAATAAGGTCGAAATACTTTATACAGAAAGTGAACTCAACACGATTCAAGCAAGATATCCAGGATTATCACACACCCTAACCTGATTTCTAACATCTTGAACATTTAGTTTTGTTCTTTTTTGTCTTATTTGAGGCGCACAAGAAAATTCGGGAGCACTTGGTCATTTAAAGTGCTCCTCACCATGTTATACGAAAAATTCAAGCGCACTTTAACAAAATCTATAAACGAGCCTGCAAAATTTACCAAAGATCTTCATCTAACGGTTAGTTGAACCAATTATAATTTTTTTGTGCTTCGGCTATTTTCGTAATATGATACCTTAAATGGTCCACTTAAAAATTTTCGTCTAAATTTTTAAATAAATTGAAACTAATAAGTCTTTTTATTTTCTTGGCAAAATCCTATCTATTTATCATTTTCATATTTAAACAAAGTTTTAATATAAATAAAATTATACCTATTATATATTTTTTCTCTCATACATTAAATTCAAATCTAAATTCAAATCAAAATCCAAATTCTAAACCCGTCACCAAACCAAACGGGCACTAAACTTTATGAACCTTTGGGTTTGGGCCGATTATCTAACACTCTCTTGCATTTGAGCATGAAGCTTCCGGCCAAACAAACTGCAACGAATGTTGAGAGCTTGAATAGTCATTTATGTGGATGTTGAAAGCCAGCTCTTTTATTCTGTTCCTTTTTCTTCTTTGTTGTTTGTTTGCATGGAGGTAAAATTGTATATGGCGGCAGAGTTGTTTACTGCTTAGCGGCTTCCTCTTTTTGTTGTGACATTTTCTTTATACGTTATGGCTTGCTTTGCTTTTAGGTAGGAGCGAAAATTCGTAGTTACTATTTTCGAAGACGACAATGATCTTTGGCAGTAAAATTAAGAGTTACAAGGATGAGACAACTTCGTTAATTGATGGCTAAATCAACATAATTTGAGTATATTATGACAACCAAGGTTTTATAGGATAGGGTTTATGGAATAAAAAGAAAATGATAACTAAATGAAATTAATAAAGCGGAAGAAAATAAATAGATCGGAATTCTTGAGTTATCAGCAAGTAATCGATAACTGGAAGTTGTACCTAAATAATTGATACCATATAAAATAATAGAAAAAAGGAGTATTATTGAATGCTTTGTGAATTTCATAAACATTGTTCGAGTAATAAACAACATAATCTCTATACTTAATTTTGTTAAAAAAAAATCTCTAAACTTACTAAACCTCTGAACCCACTTAGGTTTAGATTTAAGATCAATTGAATATCAAACTTTATTAAAATAATAAAGGATATATTTTATCCTCCATCTCCATTTGATTAAAAGGTCATTTATATTTATATTCTTGCAAAACTTTGATATTACATTAATATCCTTTCAAAATTTATAATTACTTCAATATCCTTCTAAAAGTTTAAAATACACATACTTATCCAAAAATACATTTTAATCATATTAAAATAAATTTAATATAAAAAAATTATACATAAATATTATTGACCATAACAAACTGGATTTAGAAAGTCGATTATTTCCAGCAATACATTGTGCACACGATGACACAATCACATCCAATTCTTAAAATTACTATAAAAATTACTTGTACATATATTGGCCCGATGATATTTCCAGCAATACGCAAGCACATAGACCAAGAGAGGAAAACCTATTTGATGTTATGTTACAGTTGTTATGTTTGCTAATTAGATGCAAGTGGCAAAGAATTAAAGATAGAGAAAAAAGAGCGTGAAATACAATTAATGAAAAAGGTAAAAGTCCAATGTTTATGGTGTTATATACCCAGTAGTTTAACTAGTCGACATCCCACTGTCCACTGATGAGTTTTTCTACTCAGGAGATAAGGGTAAGAATGTAATATAACTTGCCAAATAATATTTATATAAAGGTTTTTAATTTTAAATCAAAATCAAATGATAAAATGTCGTTTGGTATATAAGTGGATTTCAAAAAGTTTTAAAAGGATATTCAAATAACAAAAAATTTAACCAAATATTGTTAATATTTAAACTTTTGTAAGGCAAATAGTGTAAATCTCCTGAGTAAACAGACAGACCCGTCATAGCCACGAAATTTTATAAGCGCCAAATAGTTTATAGTGATATTTTTAGTAACACAAAACACTCAATCAAATACACTATAATTAATCTCCGCTATAAATTTTATGATTGCTACACACGGGTACTCGTCTAGCATTTTAAAGTGACTGGTTTTTAACTTTTCTTTGATAAGCTAAGCTTAAACATTTTAATGGTAAATTACATAAATTGACCATGTTATTTAGTGAAACTACATAAGTTATTTATGGTTGATGTTAAGTACATCATTTGTCAAGATTGAAATATTAGTAGTAATATTACGGAGTATAAATTTATGACAGTTGAAATGTCGATTCTATTAGTTATGAAAAAATTAACAATGAGCACACTAAAAGTACAATGTTTATTATATAGGATTAAAAAGACAACAGTTCGGAAACTACTCGTGTGATAATACTTCATCACTCAGAACTAAGCACCACCAAAATCAACCACTACATTCAACACGTACGATATTGTGTTAAGTGATTCGTGCAAAACCATTCGTTATGGCAGATTCTTCAAGATCAACGTTCACTCTCCTTGACTACCTTTTTACGGCAGATTCCGCACCCAAGGCACCACCAACCTTCTTCTTCTTGTATCGCAATGATAGAACCAACAACAATAGAAGCCAAACGCTGCAAATCAAGTTGATGTCCATGTTTATAAAAGTTTTCGAAAACAATTGTATAAGTGAGTTATGTTGTTATGTACCTAGGCCAACATCTAACAGCTCAACAATATTTCTGAATGGGAATTTAGTCACAAAGTCATCTTTAGTTGAATCCTTGGAAGCAGTGGAGATCCTTGATACTGAGTTTTCAGTCCTTTTGTTAACAACCAATCTACAAAGCAGGAACAAATCATGATATACATATATGTATTGATAAAACATGTATTCATTTTTATGTCATCCAAACAAACACAAATGGTGAAATGTGATACGCTATATTTTAAAAAAAAGATGACATAGAATACTTACAGGTTCATCCATTAATATCAATTCCATGTTTTCGACATGCATGTGTTATACGAAGGCTGCATCCAAGTATGCAGAATACGTACACAGTACACTCAGAATAATTTTTGTCCTTGACATCACACATATCATATATAAAACCAGCAGTGAATGTTGCCATTTTTTTCTTATAAAGAACACTGAGACGATGAAGACTGATATGGAATTGCAGACATTCATTCCTTCTCTAAGAATCAAAATTTATTAATGGAATGCTTTTAATTTTATTCATTACCATGTTTATAATGTATATAAAATGAAATTTCAAATCAGAATTTTTATTAACAGAGTGTGATTTGGCCCAAATTATATACGGGAATAGCAATTCTCTTTCAACCTGTATCAATTTAATCCTGTGTGAATAATTTGCGTAGTGAAAAAGTTTGGAGGTAAGTTACAAGTGTAGAATTAGTCAAAGCACGGGTCAGTTACAACTATAGAAACAAACAATCAATGGGCCATTTTAGTTATGTGCTTATGGATAGGCGTTTTAAAGAATGGGTTGTATCAATTTTCTGCGTTTAAACAGCTTTCATGCGTGTGTATATTATGGGTTTCTATATTTATTCCATCGTGTTAAGTTTCTATTGATTACATTCTTATATAATTTCAAATTCAATGCTTTCGAAATTTCAGTTTTCAACATTTCCTTTAATAGTTTCAACTTTCAATTCATGCGTGTGTTTATACAAGCTTTTAACATTTTCTTTAATAGTTTCCTTTCAATATGCATGTGTATTATACAGGATTTTAACATTTCATTTAATAGTTTCAAATTTCAAATTCGCATTAATACTTCCATACGATTTGAAATGCTATATGTTTTTAATTGCTATACGTTTTTTAATTGCTATACGTTTTTAATTGCTATATGATGTTTCCTTAGATAGTTTCAACTTTCAATTTCTTACTTTTTCAAGAATAGGTGAAAAATGTTTTATAATGTAATATAGATGGTTTAGATTAAACCCAACATTTTAACAAACTCATTTTCATCATTTTTTTCCAAACATAATATTTCTTTAACCGTTAATCGTTAGGTAATAAAAATATATCACCACGACGATCATTTAATTCTTTATATACATGGACACTTTGATATACTTCCGACAATTTTTTTTTTCTTTTTTTCGTTTTTCTTTTTTTCTTCATTGTTGAAACTTGCATGAGAAATCACATGTGATTAAACACCAATTTCAATATTCTAATAAAATCACATGTGATATTAATGTTAAATCACATATGATATTAGTGTTAAATCCCCACCTATATAAAACAAGCTATTGAAAAACTAGATCTCTTCTGAAAACTCTGAAGAAATGACACATGACATTAATTTTGATCCAATGGCCCATATATAGTTTAACATTAAAACAAGAAACGGTCAAATGAATAAACCCTCCCCCACAATTATTAGTAACGAAAGTCTCACCCAAATCAACGATTCATCCAAAATCTGATAATCAACCCTAACTTTTTTTTGTGTTAAATCTAACATCCACCAAGATTAGAATCGCATTAACAACATTCAATTGATAAGAAATCAGACACAATGATCAAAATAACGAAATAGAAACCAAAGAAGAATCCACTCATCAAATAATTATGTTATCATTCATCGAAAGAGGTAAATTCATGATTTTATTTCCCATTTTATATCAAAACATATTATTGTTATTATTGTTAATCCACGGTTATGTTTTGGAATTCTAGGTTGTATTATAGGTTTTGATAGTTAAAAAGGCCTTAAATTTTAAGAATGACATTAAAAAGTCTAAATGAATTGGAGAAAAAATATGTCTTTTATGAAAATGATAACAATTTGATAGTAAGTTGTTATCATGAAAACTATTTGTTGGACATGGAACCTGTTTATTGTGGGTTTATGACTTTGTTGATTAAACAAATAGTTATGATGGTTTGGGAGGTGGTTTTGTTGTTTGGGTTTGTTATGAAGTAGTTGATGATTAATTTATGAATGTTAATTATCAAATTTCTAAATGAATCATAGGATGAAGTTGAGGCTGCTATGGAAGCGCTCTGAAATAACTCAATAAGCATGAACAATTCTTAATTCCTTATAGTGAAACTGCTTATTTAGCCTCAAAGTAAACAATAAGCATAGATAAGTAACGAAAAATTTCTTAAAGGGTGCTTTTGTAAGCTTATTGAAATAAGTCAATAACATATACTTATTTACATAAAATGCTTATTATCTTATATTTGTTTTTAAACACAATACGCATTTAGTCTTGGATTAGATTATAGTTGTAAAAGTGTGATATGTAAGAAACATTTTCAAAAAACCTCAAGAAGCCACACAAATATTGTAACATCCGGCAATTTTTGAAATTTTAAATGACTATTTTAAACTTTGACTTTTCAGGTCCGACTTGACTTTTTGACT
>BQNB010052045.1:3037-40679 GCA_026074375.1 Tanacetum coccineum
CGGAAACAACTTGCTACGGATGCCTTGTGGCGCTTCTACAATTCCGTATTGTCTAAAGTCGAACCAAAAAACTTCAAATCTGCAGCTATTGAAGACTGCTGGTTTTAAGCCATGCAAAAAGAAATCCATGAATTTGATCGACTGGACGTATAGGAATTAGTACCACCTCTAGACAGTGCCATGATTATTGCTCTCAAGTGGATTTATAAGGTGAAACTTAACGAGTATGGTGATGTGTTGAAAAATAAGTCACGTCTTGTAGCAAAAGGATTTCGTCAAGAAGAAGGTCTAGATTTTAAAGAATCCTTCACCCCGGTTTCTCTTAAAGCAATCAGGATATTCATTGCCAATGCCGCCAGCAAAAACATGACAGTTTATCAAATGGACGTGAAAACTGCATTCTTAAATGGCGACCAACCGGAAGGCTTTGTTGACCCAGAACGTCCACATCATGTCTATCGTCAGAAGAAAACACTTTACGGGTTAAAACAGGCTCCCCGGGCATGGTATGACAGTTTGTCAAAGTTTCTTTTGGCACAAGGATTCTCCAAGGGTGTCGTCGATCCAACCCTGTTCATTCGGAAAACAGGCAAACACACTCTTCATGTTCAAATATATGTTGATGATATCATATTTGCCTCAACCGACCCTAAAGATTGTGACCGTTTTTTCTAATGAAATGAGTTCTAAATTTCAAATGTCGATGATGGGTCAAATATCATTTTTACTTGGTTACAAATTCTCAAATCCTAGAGGGTTTTCATTAATCAATCTAAATAGAATGAGATTTTAAGAAATTTGCCTTCATAAAGTGACCCTGATGACACTCTTATGGTGGAGCGAACAAAACTGGATGTGGACCTCCTCAGGACCAACAAAAAACCCCCCCCCACAAATCCCAACCCATGTTGACCAGGACCCATATCGCAGAAGATATGGGTCCCTGTTGTATCCCAGCCAGTAGACCTGACTCAGTATTTGCTGTATGCATGTGTGCTAGATATCAATTAGACGGAAAATGCACTAAGCGGCACTTGAAGAGTTTAAACGGGTCTTTCGGTATCTCAAAGGAACCATCAATATGGGTCTGTGGTATTCGAAGACACCGCCATGGCACTAACAGCATACGCAGACGCAGTTCAATGCTGAAGGTGTACAGGAACACTTGCAGAAGTACATCTGGCAGTGCTCCAAGTTCCTTGGTGATCAGTTAGCAGTTGTTCATCAAAGAAATAAACTAGACGTCCATCTAGTCTACAGAGGCTGAATACATCGCGATGTCTGGTTGCTGTGCCCAAATCCTATGGATGCGGTCTCAATTATCAGATTATGGCTTCGCTTACAATCGCATCCCTCTGTACTGTGACAACAAGAGTGCCATAGCTCTTTGCTGCAACAACGTTCAGCACTCCAGGTCTAAACACATCGACATCCGACATCATTTCATCAGAGAACAAGTGGAAAAAGGAGTGGTTGAGTTGTATTTCGTGAGGACAGAGTATCAACTGGCGGATATATTCACTAAGGCGCTGGTCAGAGAACGAGTTCGAAGTCATTCTCCCAGCTTTGATGAAGTGTATGAACCCGGGACGCTCCAAACGTCTTCAGGATGGTCAGGATGAGTAACGGATTGGCTTCAAGTATCCTATGTATATATGTACATACTTAAACCCAAAAAGAAAAATACAAAAATATAAAACCCTCAAAAAATCCATAAAAAATCAGAAAATAGAAAATACCAAAAATAGTTTTTCTTCAAGACATGTCTTCCGTTTATCGATAACATTTACGGTCCTAGAAATGTCATTCAATAATGACACGGGTCTTTAAATGAAGCTCGAACGGAAGTTTAAACCTTTCAAAACATGTCTTAATGGCTTGCAGTTATTTCAGACTGCAACCCGGTCTTCAAAATGAGGAAAGCACGTCGCCAAAAAGACGGCTGTTCCTAACAACGGGTGATTAAGTTCTCCCGGGCATGGATTACTTTATATCCTTGCAACCTCGATCTAATGTACGCTTCAGTGCATTATTTCTTGATAAAGAAGAGAAGTCTTCTTTTTAACCAAATAATTTTTCTTCTATGATTCTTCAAAAATTATTTGTGTTAACCATGGTGGAAAAGGTGTTGTCTTTCAAAGCTAAATCAGTCATCTAAGTCTCTCATCAGAAAAAGATTTTTAAAAGAATTTTCTATCACTCAAACAATGTCTACAGCTCTTTAAATAGAAAACGGGACATTATTTGAGGGGGAGAAATGTGCTAATAATTCTTTCAAAATGATCTTTTTGAATAATCAAGGAGTAAACGGAAAAGGTTTGACAATAACTAATCATGATTTAAAGGGGAGTTAATTAATTTTAACTCATTTAGACTTTAGATGTTATGTGATTCAACCTTTAGGACTTAGAATGAAACATATGGCAATTAGGTACTTGCTTCGTTTAACGTACATCAGAAAGGTTCTAGATTGCCAGTGGTATAAGTTTTATAACCCGAACGATTTTTTCTCAAAATTATTGATTTCATAAATCAAGTTCGGGTTAATCATTTGAAAAGTGTACTAATCAAATCAGAATCAATTTTCGACACTACAAACAGATTTTCAAGAAATCTCGACCACTCGAATAAATACAATAGATCTTTAAATAGAATACGGGTCTTTGTTCGAGGGGGAGAAAGTGTTTTCGAATTATCTTCAACATGTCACGGTAATTATATGGAAAAAGTTTTAACTTAACAGACAATAATTTGAGGGGGAGTTTTAACTCCAAGGGCTTCATTTGTCATAAGTTGTTAACTTTAGAGGCTTAAATATAATTTCAAGACTAGTGACTTAGGCTTATAACTACACTCGATCAATATTGCCAACACCTCATAGTTTTAAAATGCTTAGGTTTGTTTGGAAATAATTATGTAGTTTTAGAAGCCTTGAAGTTGAAGATATGTTTCTGATTCGATTAGTATTTCCCCTATCAGTTAATCTCTAAGTTTACTTTCAAAGGAGTAGAATGTATTGTCAAAAGAGGTACACATAGGTTTGATAAGTATGATGATTCCTTTAGATTGTCATTATCCTGCAGGAAGAAATGTTTACATCTAAGACTTAGTTGACTTAGGTATTATCATTTCGGCTGTTTAGAGGGAATAAGTGTGACATCCAAGACTTAGCTAACCTTGGTGTTTCAATTTATATCATCACTATCTTGTAAGGAGAAATACGCTCATCAGGGACTTAATTGACTTTGATGTTATGATTTCGAATTATTTGTGTACTTCGAATATTTGTTGTGTCTTCTCAAGAAAGGATTGCTGGTTCGGGGGAAAGCTAAGACAACTTCCATCTGGAGAGTATCGAGACGGACTACAGATTGCTAACATGGACAAACTGACTATGCCACTTTAAGTGTGAATATTTCAGGTCCTGTCTCATACACAATCTTGTACATCAATAAGTAGTGTGGTAATCAGTGTTATGTGTCAGTTTAATGAATTTTTCATGAGTTTCTCGTTAAACTCCAAATAATTTATAAACTCATCATAACTGACACTAACAGAGTCCCTCATTAATTGAGGGGGAGCATTTATAGGTTCCAATATCGGCTTGTATTTAATCAGACCACATTTTCTCTGAAATTTTCTAACATATTTAATCAATTGAGATCTAAATCTCAAAGGTTTGAAATTTTGATCAGGGAGAGAACTGTGATTTAAATAATTATAACTGATAAAAGTAGATCTATAAGACTCAAGCATGTACTCCTCCCTCTATGTGCCATACAATTTCGAATACGACGCACAGTTTGAGGCGTGAGCGTTTCCATAAATACTCAAACAATCAAGATACAATGGCTTTGATTATCTAATATCACAAGTACCTTTCATTGAGTTTTCAAATGGTTTTTTATGGAAAAATGAACATACCAACCGAAAGACCGACCCTGTATTATACTTTATCGGAGTTATAAGGATGGTAAGGTTAGGTACATGTTCCCACGATTCACGCCAGAGCCGGAGGGATCTAACCCAGGGACAATCCACGAGTTAGTGTAGATGCCTTAGAATGGTTATGATTACACAAGGATATGTGAGAATAAGGGAATAGTGCGACTGAAAGATAGAGCTAGTACTCGGAATAAACCCAACAAGGTACTAGTAGATGAAGTCTTAGGTAAGCACTGAAGGGGTGAAGAATGAAAAAGAAATGTAAGATAAAGGGAGAGAAAAGAAAGCAAGCCCTGCTTTAAAACATAGCAAAACCGGGGTCACTAACTATCTGTCAAGAATCACATGGTGATTGCTGAACATTGAAGACAAGTATCATGGACCCAGTGATACGCTTGCACAACCCTCCCTAGCCACTCCAAGATACCCTCAAAGATTCTTGTTTTCATTCTCATGGAGATCAATACATTCTATCCGTCTCTCTCACTCCCGACTAAGATATTGAAAAGGTGCAGCCGACACCAGCCTCCGACTGACCAAAACAACAAAAGCAGCTATTGAGCCTAGAGCCATGAGAACATCCAAAAATCTCGTTAGGACATAAATCCATATTGTGCTTATGTTTCTCACACACTGTGACAACAAGTAATGATTTTAAGAGTCCTTCGCATATCCTTGGAATGCCAAACATCCGAGTGATACGAAAGTAATCACAATGAGATGGAAATCCTTCTAGAGCAACATTAAACAAGCTCTTGGTATGTGACTGTGATATACCCTCTTGAGGAATACAGAGTTGTGACAATTGGAAAGAAACGATGGTGCTGATTCTTTATGAATCAAACGTTGTTCTAGACGAGAAAAAAAAAAAAATTGACAGTAGTTTTTTTTGAAAAACCTTTTCTATGTGTTCAACACTAATTTTCTAGCACATCGAACGTGTATATCTTTCAAAACAAAAGTGTTTCTGATGAAAATAGATCTTTAGATTATAAAACTCTCGATGTGGACACAAAACTCTTTCCAGAGAGACACTGCGACTGTTATTTCAAATCAATTTCTCATTAATCAGTGGTTTTAATCCCTGTTCACTCTTCTGTGCTTTGTCAACTTTAGAACGCTCCGGTTTGAGAACGGGCTAGTGCAAGCTGCGTAACCCAGTCAAGGAGATGCGTGGAGTTCTACCTGATCACAAGGCGATTAAATTATACAGAACAAATGGGGAACCATGGTTCTTGCACCTTATTCAAACGAAGTGAACAAAGACACTTTCGTGTGTTTATTACAAACAAATACTTGCCAGGAATCCCGACGGTAGCAGCTGCATGGAGCAAAGAACATGTCAATTCACACCCCATGCTCACACTTCATATTCCCTAATCAAAGACATCATGATAGACTTGAAAGACTTACAAAACACACAGCTTCCGCTAACTACACACTCTGAATGCTTGCCTATCATGATCTTAGAAAAGTTGTGAGCATGCCGTTCCGAAGGTCACAACATCACATGAGAAACTTCACAACAAGGCATGATTCAGAGATTTACTGGGCTGATGATCTCAACGAAAGCTTCAAAGATCACACAAGTCTAAGGAACAAAGCTCAAGGACCAACTACAGATGTACAATGAAAGTCAATAAATGAAGAATCAAAGTATACGAGCTAAAGTCCAGAAGAACACTCATAGAATGCTAAAATTCAAATTGTGTTTTCTGGGGTGACCTCCCTAAGGGGAGATTGTTAGGATTAAGAAAAAGAACTTCGGTCACCCCATGTATTTTCATGTTTAGCATAGCTCGTATGTTTTATACGTATCGTTTAATTTATGGTGGGTCGGTCTTTACCTACTGTAACCACACCATAGCCCGTTTGTAAAGGGCATTTTTGTAATGAACAATTTAAACCTCTCCACCCCTGGAGAGGGTGTTGGAAAAAACATTTGACACCCACTCTTTAGTGGTTTTTCATCTAGTTCTCTCCAAACCATTCTCTCTCTCTAACTTTACGCTCTCTAAGAACATAAAGTGTGAAATAGGAACTCACTTGTAATGTTGTTTGACCTTTTCTAGTTCTACTCTAACGCATTCAATTGTTCAATAAGAGCATTGACATCTTTAGCATTATAAGTCTCACAACTTTCTGTCATTCACATAAGCGACTAGCACTTTCAAGTCTCTAATCACGTTGTCCCTTATTTCTTGAATTGATGTCGGATTCTTGATCTTAAAGAATGAGTTAAAATCAGGAGCTCCTGTGATGTTGCTGTAGATGTGTTATATCAAACTTTCCTGAAGATGTTGATACTTTAATTGCAAATTTAGGGTATTCCCTTTTCAAGGTTTGTAAATAGGTTTTGACTCATTATAACTTAGGACATCTTAGCTTCAAGATCGTAGACAACGAGACTTTTCCCATCATTCAACAGTTATTCCGACAAACAATTAGCAATCATATTTTCATTTTCAATGAGAATGTTTTCTTTAAAAATTTTCAGCACATTTGCTTTCTATAGTAATTCTGGTCCACTTCGTCATTCATTTGATCAAAAATATCTTCCATTACTTTAACTTCTTTAAAGAGGGCCGTTTTGAACTCCGCAAAGTGTTCTTTAAGAGTTTTGAAAAAAGGAATAACTTCAGAAGACCATTCTTTTTGTTTGCCTCAAAATCTCTTTTCCCATCGTACAACCTGTTGGGGTGTTCTCCTTTTTGCAAGTTTTTTCATTACCGTAAAAAGTTGTGTGAGTACATAAAGCATTTAATCTTCACTTGAATTTTAGTTGGGAAGACTCTGGGACCAAACTTGACAGAGTATTGGGTGGATTTACACTGTCAATGCTGAAAGTGGTTTTGGAACTGAGGTCTTAGCCTTTTTTCCTGTCATTTTCATCTATGACCAAAATATCTTTTATGGGTCAGATTTCTTTGTGGAGCGAAAGGTTGCAAGAAGGTTCTCTTCGAATAATCGAGGGGCAATTCCTAATTTTATTTCCTCACATAGAGGCTTTGCATTTTCTCCATTATCTTTTTCCTAGGTATCTCAGCCATATCACGAGTGTCCTCTCATACATGCACAACAGGACGTCATGATTGGACATGTGAATACATGACCATTAAAGAGGGCTTGTTGAACTTGCTCTGCACGTGTGAGACATAAGGGATTTTTTGTAGCCTATCGCTACCTGTTCTTTTTCAACATAAAACGATATTGTGTTTTACATATCATGTGAAACCGTTTGTAACAGATTGATCTTGTTTGTATAATCTAACTTCAACCTTTTCTTTATAGACCTTTTATGTCTAAAACTCTTCAAGGAATTTGTCTTCTTTTGTTTAAAATCATTTTTCAAAATGATCGCTTATTCCCCCTCACTATCTTATGAATGGTTAAAGAGTAGAACGAAGTTGCAATTGTTCAGAATAGAACATCCAATTTTAAAGAAGTTTCTTTCGATTTCGTTAGAGATAATTATTCTCATTTGCTCATCATCTTTCGTTCTCTATCAGTTACTCAAACTTAGCCCGTTGCTCAACACCCCGACCATTATCCTTATATCTCGCAAGTTCAGAATCAATGTTGTCATTAACTACATAACTGCTTTATTTTCTGACCTACTTTTGAGTACACCCTGTTCCATTGCAATTCATCGAGAATTGACATCAATGCCCATACATTTCGTACATAAGATACATTACTTTGTAACAACAGTTCTTCGATGTCTTCCACATCTGATCATACGGAATAATATTACTATCACTCCGATAAAGTCAGCATCAGAGTCAAAACGTAGTTGTGTTGTACACGCTTTGCATCTCGTGTACTTCATGATACACCATCCATATGATCTACAAAGGTATCATGTCTTGTATCCACAAACGAGTAATTCGAGGTCAGTATGATGGCCCAGCTTCATCGTAGATTGGATCTTCAGATGAAAGATATTACCATGAACATGGTCTGTGTGGTGGTAGCCTCATCAACATCAGAGTCGAATGCATCGCATTGATCAACTTCAAAGACATGTCCTCATTGAGTGCCAAATCATCCTCGGGTGAATCATCCAACATCATCGTCAAGTTGAACCTGTTTCTCCTGCAAGAAACAACGACTGTTCTTCCTATCCTGGTACCGCACCATTCACCTGGGCATAAACTTAGTAGCATCTTGCCTTGAAGTAGTCTGAATCCTAAGTCCTCTTTGGCCTTGGACATTCTCGACTATGTTCCCTAGTCCGTTACAGTTTGTAGCACTAATGGGTTTTAGCCTGACCAGATTAATAATGCCTCCTCTGTTCAGACCTCCTACAATCCCGACAGCTACTAACATTCCTCTGCATTGTTTTTCTCTAAAATGGACTTCCTTGATATTCGCATTGAATCTTCCACAACATCTTGAACCACAACTCTGCCGTCTTGAACCGTACTTTTGTTCTTTCATTAGAACGACGTTCTAATTGATTTGTTTGTTTGAGGAAGATGTGATTTGTACGATTTGAGTGAGAGGGCAAGTGAGTTGGAAAACTTCCAATCAAGTTTCAGTTGAAGAAGCTTCCTGAGTCCAGTTGAAATTGTCAGCAGATATGGTTCATTTAGAGCATTAAGAGACTTGGATGATGTGTTGAATTACTGCTGAACTGAGGCATTCGACACTAATTCTAAAGGATCATTAGTTGTGTTTGAAGAACCTTTCCATCCATTGTTCTGTTCTCATTAGTATGTACCTCATGTTGCCTTCAAATGAGGCATAAAGCAGATCACAATTAGACTACCCAAACTCTGTTAAGTTTTGACTTCATTATGAATCTACTCCAATCAGGTAACATGTGTTCACAAACTTAGAGTTAAGCTGTCATTATGGCATGTCATCTTAATTTTACTCATGTCTTTAAATGACTTTGTAAACCTACATAGGTAAAATGAATGTATCTCTTTGATTTGACAAAAGTGTTTCAAATCATCGTATAATTGAGATTCCCCAGTCATCCTTTGTCAATTCAGAACCTTCCAGAATCCTCTTCACATGTGTCCCAAAATGTCTTTATACCAGTCCTTTTGTTCAGCTGAAAGATTGGCAAAGAACTCTACACATTCTGGACCTAGATGAAGTGCACCCACACCTCCCTTCAGTAAGGGTGTACTCTCATTGTTCAATTTTTAAATGGTCCTTCAGGATTTGGACTTTCATATATTCTCTCCATTATCCTTTCCAAGACATACCGACTATTAAGTTTGTTGGCCAATATTCAATGTCTGTTCTATCAACGCATTGGTGGTCGTGTATCAGAACCGGCACACTAGATATCTTCTGACATACTAGACATCTTGGTTTATTATGATATGATTTGTTTTGATCGATCAATGATTAGTGAGTAATCGTCAAAGTTGTGAGGTTAACGGATTTGTTTTTTGTTATGGTGATATAAGTCCCAATTGAAATAAATTTCAAGGTGCTCAATAGTTTTCTCAACTCGCCGCGATGAAATATAAAGCAGACTGCCGCTGGTTTTGAGAGGCAAACCTGCCGTTGCAATTTCATTCAACCCGCCGCCTATTGTAATTCAAAAACGCCGTAGCCTTCTTTTAGATATTTAGATATTTGCTATTAAAATATTCAAACCGCTGTCAACCTGCTCAAATCGCTGCCTATTACAATAAAGCAAACCGCCGTGTGAATAACTCGCCGCGATGTTAAGCAACTCGCCGTGTGAACAACTCGCCACGATGTTAAGCAACTCGCCAGCAAAGCAACCCGTCGTGTGTCAGACAGTTGATCACTTACTAAATAAAATATTCTTTTTACGCAAACCGCTGTGAAGAAATTCTGGCAAACCTCCACGAAGAACAACGACTTATATCACACAAAAGCACTTATAAATCACCCTTTTGAACGATTTTGCTTGATTTCTTTTGCACAACACAGTACCACAAGGCAATAGCAACTAGAAACACCCAAACTTTAACATTACAAACATCAAAATTCGGAGAACTTAAAAAACGAGCTAGGAACCTTCAATGGTACACTTTTCGATCTAAAACAAGCAAGAACTCGCACAATTGTGGTATATCATATATCATAACACGGGGTCGATTCTTGGACTTGGCTAGTTTCTAGAGAGAGAAACACATGAGAGAGATTTTCTAGTGAGAGAAAATGTGTTTAATAAGTAAAGTGAAAAATGACTAGCTTACCTCTTCCAAAGTTGGAAGAGGCTTATATAGTTCTTACATTATACCGGGTATTAGTACCCGGTTTAATACCGAAAATCATACTATTAACTATTAAACTACGAGCTATAATAAACAGTAAAATACACGGGGTGACCGAGTCTTTTTCTAATATCTAACATGAATGATTCTTTTTTACTTTTTAATTTGCTTTTTTTTCCTTTTTTTTGATAAGTTTCTCCTTTCCCTTACTGTAGTGGTGACGTTGTGGAAGTTACATTGTGGGACAAAATGGCTATAGAATTTAACAGAGAAGAGTTTGAAAAAATGGAACAACCTGTTATCTTTGCTATCAGTTCCTGTAAGGCAAACATATATGGAGGTATACACATTAATTGCTTATAATTCTTTTACATTACACACGCCATCCGAATACCTGCACCTACATATGAGTGTTTTAAAACATTACAGGAATACAACTATCAGCAACTCCCACGACTCACTATTACTTCAACCCAGACATACCTGGCTTCGAAGAACTTCAGGAACAGTAAGTCACATATTCATACACACTTAGACTACCCATACACATATAGTTTTACGGATTTACTAACCTCATATATATAACAACGAACAGGTACAGACAGAGACTTACTTTGCATCCACCATTGCAGATCTCCAAAGAAAGATGTTCAGACATAAATGCTGATAAAAATAGAAACTGATTTCCATTCAGCACACTGCTACAACAGAATCCAGATGGATACCGAGTGAGTGTCACAAAACCTGAAATATCACAGATTTAATTGTCAGTACCTATTTGTTGCACCAAACGCTTTTTTATTTTGGCTACCACGTCTGATTCAAACAACAACAAAAAAACCCGCAGTCGGTTAGGTTCACGTGCGAGGCCACAATAACAAGCGTCATCACATCTAGAGATTGGTACTACCAGTCGTGCAACGACTGCATTGGGAAGGTGTATGACGGAAATGGCGAAGCTTACTGTGTTAACCACGGGTTACAAAAAACCCCGACATACAGGTTTATCCATAAAAGAAAAAATTTAGTTCAACCTAAAGAAACCGATCACATTTACTTATACCTTACATTGCTGAAATAACAGGTACATTTTCAAGGCGTTGCTGACAGACCAGTCGGCTACAGCTTTGGTCACCTTCTTTACTCCAAATGCAGACGTGTTAACAGGAAGCAGTTGCACTGATTTGGTGAAAAAATATGGTGTACCTGACCCACGGGAATTCCCAGATGAAATACTTTCTTTAAATGGGCGTACACATATTTTCCAGGTTCACTACAACCCCTCATGTGTACAAGGAAGAGTAGACTTCTATTTTGATGACATTCTTGACAAACCATTACAAATTGCTGGGCCATCTCAGAGTTCGGAACCGTCAACAGGTATCACCAGTTGTATCTCTTACATACTAAAACTACATAATCTCGCCCGCTAACACACAGTCCACACTGCAGAACCAACATAAATTGGAACACCAGCACAGCTGACTCAACCAAGTGTTATGGCCCAGACACTAACAGGTAACAACTTTACATGGTCTCTATATTAATACAACGCACATCCTGAAACATAAAGTTAACAAATCGTACATTGACAGTGACCCCGCTCCCAATAACACCGGAGACACCAACAACACCAGCTGAACAACCAACAGGTATGCAACATCCCTTATTCCGTTAATATTAGACATTTTAGAAACCATCTATAGCTAAGTGTAAACTTAAGGCTGACATTTGTTAATAAAACATACCAGCATCAACCGCAGCATCAATAGGCCTAACTGAAGGTGTTTCTTCTCACACACCATTGATTCCAACAACCAGTTCTGAGACAACAACCAAGAACGTTAAGAGAGCCTTATTTGAAACTGGGTCTGCAGGAGAAAGCAAGAAAAAAAGGAATAATTCATAGTTGCCAGCGGCTTATCAGTCATGAAAAAGCGAAGACAATAAAAACAGCTCCTATGTATAACTTCTATATCAGTCCTGTAGTCCATAACATAAACAAAAAAGGCCATCTTATAGTAGGGTATATTTATGTCGTAGCACTATTAGTGACTTAAATGTCACAGCCTGCAGCTCTCTCTCTCAATAGTTGCTCGATCGCGCGTGGCACTCCTTGGTGTGTTCTTCTCACACACGCATTGATTCTCAACAACGGCTCGGCGCGCGTGTCGCGAGGAGACACAACAACCATAACTGGTCCAGGCATGAGGTACGACCTAAGTTTTGGCGAACTGTAGTGTTCGTGCAGGTAGAAAGGCAGTACTCTCTAAGAGCTCGTCGAGAGAGATCGATCATGGTATGACCTTTCTGGTTTTGTTAAGTGATCGGCTTATCAGTCCTAAAAAGCGAAGACAATAAAAACCTCCTATGTATGAACTTTCTAATCTGTCCTGTTAGTCCATAACATAAACAAAAAAGGACCATCTTATAGTAGGTAATATTTTATGTCGTAGCACTATCAATGACTTTAAATGTCACAAATTACCTGTTTAGGATGTAGGAAAACATATTGCGTTTTCGCAAACGCTTATAGATGACGGATGTAAGTGAACTCATTATGCACCCCCCAGTTTTGTTAAATTTTAGGAAACTTATGCCACTTGCATTTACCAGCATGCCATATTTGTGCCCTGAATTTAAAAAACATCTAACAACTTAGAAACGGAAATTATGAGCACACTTTTCATAAAAAATAAAACCGAGAGGGTATAAGATTCTGATACATTTTATTATTATACATTATACATACCCATTAAAAATGCGTATTACATTAACCATCTGATAAAACTCCTACAAAATCAACATACAAGAAAAAGGGAAACCATACACAACAACATCTATTAGGGTACACTAGACGCCATGTAAACCATAAACAACAAAGCCTAGTTGTCGTTTCCAAAACAGTACGATATGCAGGACCTTCTGAACAACCAACTTCTTCTAAACGGTTCATTACTTCATTCGACTTTCCAACTCCTACGGTCATACCATTAAATCGCGATCCTTCATCTCATCATGTGTCAGCAACTAAAAAACTTTGCAGGAACAATATTGTTCCTTACATGGTCCACTTCCTTAACCGAAGCAACAAACTAAAAGGTGCAACAATTCTACAGTTTTGTGATTCCAGCCACAATACCCTTAAAGAAACACGCAAGTAATTCAGTTACAATATAACTATTATCCAATACAAACAGGAAAGTAGTATCGATTCGGGTATGCTCTATCCCCAAGTGATCAATGGAGTCAAGTAGAAAGATAGTTTAAAAGGAAAAAGGGTCACAAAAGTAACCCAAAACGGCTTTTATTGCCTAAATCCTAGATCATCCCATCTAAATATTTAGATATTTATTGAAATAATATACCTTTTGTAACCATACTTCCTACTCGAAAATGGTTGGTTTCAAGCCATATTAACCAAATACCCAAGTTGTAAAACCTGCGCATTTTAAAACATCTAATCTACTATTTAGGTGTATTATTTAAAGAACCTATAAATACCAGGACGGCAGTGGAAGACTACTTCTCATTCCTATGAATCTGAAGACAGGATATGAAGCAAGTGTGACAGATAGGTTGACGCAAAAATGATACAACCGTAAGCGACCAATACATTTCTCTTGAACTTCAGTTGTGTTATTCTTGGCCTGCACAGAAAATTTCGGTAGTTGATAACAACAACATATGGGTCCAGTCAGATGCAGTTTATATAGGTAATAGGCATCGCAAGCAAACTATTTACATACGCAAAAACATGATTTATAAGGGATATACATTAGATATTGCCATTGATAACCTGAAGTAAGATACGGTCATATGAAGTTATCAAAAGTATATTTGTGGCAAATTGGAAAGCTCGAGCAGATTAGATTACAAATAAGTATTATAAGGGTTGCATCACGCTAAAACCATGTCAGATATGATTATAATGGATAAACTAAGTGAAGAGACATAACATGCATTAAAAATACACTTTAGCGCCTTTCGACCCATTTGATCCTTTTTTTTCTTGCATAAAGCATTTGATCTATTTCCCTTTCCGCTAATAACAACACATTAATAAGAGATCCAAACAATACCATACAAATTACACTCCATTTACAGTTAAAAAAATGACAACAGGTTTCAAAATATAATACAGTGCACAGCTAAGCAGCAACCCAAAAACAAATTTTAAAAACCTACAACCACATACATCAAATACATAACGACCAACCACTAACATAGTCAACCGACACTTTTACAACATACTAAAACTAACACTAAACAACACAACTAAGAGACACACTGTCCCATTGGCATACATACTACCCCAAAAGATACAGGCAACAGCCTTGAACCGACCCTAAACCTACTAGAAACGAACAAACAACTTACCCCAAAAGATACAGACACCAACACTAAACAGCACCAACACACATCGTACGACACCTACAACAGAAATCTTAAACAACTTTAATCCACCACAACACCCCTGAGGTTCAAAATGAACCTAGCTTTCTCGCCTATCTTGGCCTCCGTCTCTCTCATCATAAGGAGCGCACGAGTTCCTTTCTCCACATCTTCTAACTGCATTCGCTCCCAAAACCTAATAATGTCTGCAACTTCACGAGAATTTCCAATAGCCTCAAGCCGATCAATGCGTAGACGCCTCCTACGAACAACAACCCTTAAACAATGTGCTATAGACCTATACTACCTAAGCCTAGCTATATCTTCACGGATTTCCTGATTAAAGTTACGCAATAGACGATCCATGTCAACCCTAGGAACAGACCCAGCAGCAGCTCCACCCAAAGAAAAACTCCGAGCTCCAGCATCACCATTATTCATAACTCGAGCACCAGCCCTGCCAACACCATTACCCATCACACCATTAGCACCGTCACCCAAAGAAGAACTACTAGCACCAGCCACACCATTATTTACAGCTCGCACAGCAGCACTGCTAACAGCATTCTCCATCACACCATTAGCAACTTCCCCAATAAAACCATTTTCCATCACACCACCAGCAACAACATTCACTTGAGACACTAAACCACTAACATTATTCATAACCTGACTAGGCGACCTACCAACACCATTAACCATGTCGCCATTATCTAATACCTCTTGAACAGACTCAGTAACACCATTACCTACATTCTCACCAACCATGACATCATTACCAACACCCTCAGCAACTGACACGCTACCACCATCACCCATGACACCATTAGCTACCACCCCAGAGACTGACCTACTAATAACACCCTCAGAATTCACTTGATGTGTAAATCACTCTACACTATTAAACATCAAACGAGGTCCTAACCTATTAACACCACTCCCTTTAAGCTGAGAAGCAATATTATATGCAAGTTGAGACACAGAACCAGGAATAATTTCCTCAGGCGGTTAGACATGGTTAAACAATTTAAACAACAATGTAGGAGAAAGTTGGATAATGGATATCATATGTGAGAGGAATTGACACATATAAATAGACCAAGAATTAGTGGGAAATCCTCTAGGTCGATACACTCTATGCAAAAACTAAAATTAGTGGAAGACAATACATTATACGATAGCCCTATCACATAGCCCCAAAATTCCAAACCCCAAACGACGGCCAAACAAATATACTATCGAGCCCCCAAAATACTTACAGAAATCTATGAAAATCGATATCGTCTATGAGAAAAAAATAAATTATAAACACAAAAGGCAATTAGTGGGGGACAAAATACCATACGCAATCATAATATCCCTACCGTATAGGCCTAAAAAAACTAAGCCAAAACCATGGCGCCACACATTCTGTAAACCAGAGACGATCACACACGTATAGAAAACCACCTACAGGTACCAAAACGACGGCTGTACCAAACATAAATGGTAAACCCAATAAACAATTAGCCTGCAATACCGTTACAAATTGATTGGGCTTAAGAAACCCCACACTTAATGTAACTTGCTTGCCCAAGCAATCTTTATATTTTACATACTCACTAATTTTGTATAAAGTATAAACCAATTATAAAGCTACATATTATTATCAACAAATAACCACAACAATAAACAAAACTACAATAAAATGCGCCAACGCAGCATTTACAACACGTTAAACCAAAACTTCCTGCAGCGAAGCGCGGGCTTCGATACTTGTTAACCAATAAAATGCGTAATCATTTATCATTGATGAAAAGGACAAAAAATAAACTATATTTTATAACAATATTGTCAAATTACAAACCGGCAAATATCTTAATTATTGAGATATGATCACATGTCATCTAAGAAAAAAAACATGCAAAACAGTAGTATTTTCGTTTCAAAATAGTGTTGAGTTCAACTTTTTAAAATCAAACTGGTTTAACCATAACCATAATTTTTTTTTTTGTTATATAATACTTATATGCAAAATATATGAATAGATTGAGTTTTAAGTGCACTTTCATTGGTAATTTTTTTCAAGTATTATACAATAAAAAAATATATATTTAAGGTTAAAGTTGAACCAGTTTGACTCTGAAAAGTAAAACTGGATACTTATTTTGAAACGGATGGAGTAAATATTATAACGGTTTTTGTTTTCTGGACACGGTTTTTGTTTTATCTAGGTTTTGGTTTTCGGTTTGATTTTCTGGTTTCTAACAAATTTATCGAGGTATGGTTTTTTCAAATTCAAATTTGCAATTCATGATAAATTGACACTTTCAAGTTTCGATAATTAAAAAAATACACAATAATGACAACAACAAACTAATGAATATAAAACAAATAAAATGAATGTGATTTTCCCTGATCGTGTTAACTTTACCGAAGGGTTTTTCTAATATGTGTCATAGGGGCACATGATAAGGTGGGGACCATAGCTTATGTGTCACAGCCTGATTGGTCAGCAGATGATTGTGGGGTTTGATGATGATTAATAATAATACCTGCTCACCAATCAGGTTGTGACACATAAGCTCTTGCCCCATCTTATCATGTGCCCCTGTGACACATATTAGAAAAACCCATAAAACAAATATTAGTACAAATTTATTATTTTATGTGTCATATGCTTAGTTACATAGAGTCAGTTTGATTATAAAACAATGTACATGGCTGCAAAATCGATATTGGCATCTATAAAATCGATACGAAAATGACATGTTTTTGTTTTTCCATATTTTCTTTACGAAAGTGCAAATTTCTTGACTAGGCCAGTATCTAGAAGACATATACCTCACTATCATTTTTCCACATACTAAAAAGACTATATAAACCAACTATTGCATTAGTTGAAAGATTATGCATGAATGTTAATTAGATTACCTAATTAAACAATTGTATGGATAACAATGAGTTTAATACAATCAATTATCAAGTCAAACTACTTGATGTCATTAATAAAGTATACTTCACTAAAAGTCATGATTTAAATAAATTAATAGGTTCATCATTAGTTAAACGTGCCACATCTTGATGCAATATCTACAAGTGAACATACTTTGTTATTTCAATACATCTTTTAATTGAGTAAGAATCTGTTTTCTCTAAGACCAGGCACTATAGTCACCAAGCTCATCATCTCTATGGGCGAAGCCAGAATTTTTAATTAAGGGAGGTTGGTCATGATTAACGTAGAACGTTATAGTGATAAGGGGGACCGAAAGTAAAAAACTAGTAGAAAAACGGCGTGTAATATAAGTAACTCATGAGAGAAGTAGGTTGATTAGGGGTGGCTCAGCACCCACTAGTCACCCTACTATCTACGCCCTGATCACCTTAAATATATACAGTGTCAAGATCAAAAGGGTATTTTGTTATTTAAAATTTAGAGCACTAAAAATCAAAGAATGCGTTATGGAAGTATACACATATCATGAAATAATCTTACATCTCCCCCTATTTTCAAGACTAGTTGGTTACCCGCGCATAGCGGCGGCAATAAAAAATTTACTAAGTAAACTCTTTACTCAATTTCTTACCCGCTTAGTAATTTCGTTTCACAACACTTTGAATGTATGTGTTCGTTGTATGTGTTCGTTTGGGTTTTCCGTAGCTTTTCCGCAACACTATATTAATATTATCATTCTCGCATGTAACAATAAGAAGCTTTTGGAAGGTGTTTTTTATGTGGCATGGTGGTCCATATGGGTGTTTCGGAATCGTCTCCTTTTTGATGATAAGGCTCCTGCTCGGTCGATGATCGTTGATGATATTATGTCGTTGTCTTTTCTTTAGTGTAAAAATAGATGTAAATGGGCTTTATCTTGGGAGGCTTGGCTTAAAAACCCTCATTTAATCTCTTTGTAATGTTTTCTTTGTTCTAGCTCCTTGCTAGTTAATAAAATTTCGCCGTTCAAAAAAAAAATTCATCAAAATCCATCCCGAAGTGAAAACCGGTGGCTCGGCCACCGAGATGGGGGGTTTTTCATTTGCCTAAGTGAAAACCGATCCGTCCGCCTTCGTGTCAAAAGTTTTTTCATCCCTTTTGATTCCCTCGCAGTTAAAGTCTCGGGATTTTATCATTTTTTGATGTTATGTAATTCTTTTTGTTGACTCTGTTGTACTTTAAGTTTCTAGCGTCTTGCTAGACTCTTTTTTATATATATTCCATCTTTGCCGTAAAAAAAAAGACATAAGGTTGTGGGACCCACACGATATTTTTTTTTTGTGTTTTATTCACCTTTGCGATGTCGACTATTTTTCTTTTTTTATAACTAACGTTTTCTAAGTTTTGGTAAAGATAAAGTAATAAATAATTAACAAAGATGTGACAAATCGGCATGCATGTATCATGGGTTTATTTTAAAGTTATGTCGGCTTATTATTTTTGGGTTTGAATGTTACAAGTGAGATTATGTTTGGCGAAATGAGTTAGAGCTGACGATAGAATTGTTGAAACTTAATATAAAATTGTTTGTCGAATTAATTTAAGTTAAAGCGTATTAATGTAAATTTGCATATAAATATATCAAATTAAATTTAGATATATTTTTAGATTTTGCGTGATAATCCATTATAATATGAAGGGTATTCAAGTCATTTGACTAGCTATAAGTCCCCATAAGCCTCTTTCAGTGAGCTTGAACTTATAAAAGTTTATAGCTTATAAAAGCTTCCATAAACCTATGTGAGTGACACAACTTATTTTATAAGCTAGCTTATTTAAAAACATAAACCCTTGTAAGCTATAACCTAACTTTGTATAAACGTCTCAAACTTTTCTCAACAATTTTGATCATCGATTGGAAACCTCGCAGCTGTAATTTTTTATCCTGAGTGTGTATTCTTTTGCTTTTTTCACTACAAAAATTACTCGGAAGGATTCATGTTTTTTGTGATAGTATAATTGTCCATTAAAGGCGTTGGTTTACGAGGTCATACGTGACTTGGGGGCTGTTTGATTAGAAATGTGATTTAGCGTTGAATGGGCCAAAGCCGATGATTTATTTGTAGCCGCCTAGTTGCAACCATTTTACGTCAACATGGTAAATGATTGTCTACACCAGCTTAATATGAGTGAACATATTTCATCATGCTAGTTGCTGCAAACAATCATTTATAAGTGATAGCATTAAGCTAAGACTTATGAGCCTTAAAGTGCTCAAAACTCATGTGATGAAAATGTTTGATGTAGAGGAACCCAATTGAAACCTAGTGTTGGATTACAGTAACTAATTAAAATCCATGTCCAAGGAATAAATTTGCGATTTTTTATGCGTCTACTAATTGATATCAAAACCAAAACCTGTTAAACACCAAGAGTTTGGCTGACACGAAATCAGTAGTTGCGCTAATCTCCCCAAGAGGCCGTTGGATGCGATAAATTTTCTAAGACCAATTTGCTAGTCAAAAATTAAGATATATGCAGCCGCCTAGTTTATGCTCAAAAAGTGTGTAGTTGCAGTACTACATATTGCAGCCTCCTAATTGCTTGTTAGCTTATAAAATCGCTTCCTAAATATTGATTGATCTTACATAGAACTTATGGATGTTTTCTTTACAGGTGCCTTGGAATGACAAAAACCCTTTCATACCTAAGGAGTGGAAGGAATTCGGTGAGCTCGTGCATTTCAGTGTGTGGCATCTGATTAGCCATCATGTTAGTATTTAGGAAAGGTTGGCATGTCGTCATGTCGTTTTGTATATCTCATTTCCCGTAGCTTAACAAAACACTTACTCTGAAACTGTTGTGATGTTGAATTAGTAGTATTTAGTATGTTTGTTAGTCCATAGGACCTGTCATGATTGACACTGACACATGGTTGTGAACACTTACGTTTGATTCTTCATTCTCCTAGTGCCTTTTGTTACACACTAGTGTTTTCTTGTTGGGTTGTGCTGTTTTTTTGTTCTGGGGGTGGCATTGTACCTGGTAACAGATGGTATTTAAAAAATATTATGGAAAAAAAAAACATTTATAGAGCCATGTTTTCGTAAAAGCGTTCTCATGTTTATTTTTTGCTTACGAAACATGGCTCTATGAACTGTTTTTTTTCCAGATTTTTTTCATGAGGGCACAAAGGGGAGGGACTCTAAATCAGTTATATTTTTATATTGTTGGTTTATTTTTTGTAATAAAGTCAAATCGTATATATGGTAGCTAGGTATTCTTTTTTATTCATTTTTCAATCATTAATTACTTTACTAGGGTAATTACGTTATTAAAAATGTACCTATACTTGTCACTTTCTGTCATTGTATGGTGACAACTATTTTTTTGCCATTGTGTCGTTACACTTTTAATTCGTGCTATTGTGTGTATTTTGTGACATTTTACACATCACTTTTTTAAAAAGTTGTGCAGGGTATAAAATGGTATTTTAACGCAAATACTAGTCGCAAGATTACACACTAATAGCAGCAATTCAAAAGTTGAGGACGCATGGAAAAAAAATAGGTTGTCTTATCACTGATTTTAAAAAAGTGGCAAGTATAATAATTTTTAGGATATTAACTACTTTATACTGTTTTTATTTGTGTTTATGATGTGAAATCTAATACGTGTGGTATGTACTTGTGAACTATGTTATACGTCTGATTATATATGAAATTTAGATTTTTATAGATTTAAATATGAAAAAGGCACTTAAGCTAAATATTGAGAATATTAACCAGATTAGTTTAACTAGTTGGTTACTACGAACATTGCAAAGGCGGCGGCGGCCGCAATAAACCAAAATTTCTAACTCAACTTTTTACGTATTTTCTACCCGCTTAAGTACTAATTTCGTTCACTAATGTATGTGTTCGTTGGGGTTCCCGTATACTTTCGCAACACCATATTAACATGTATATTTCATCGCATGTAAAAAGACAACACTCTTCGAAAGTATATAGTTTTTACGTATCAGTTTATATTTAATAAGGATTAAAGTTGTAAAAAAATATTAAATCAAAATAAATAAACCCATTAAAATGTAACAAAAAAAAATTATAATTTATATCAAATGTGATTTGAATTAAAGAGCATATTAAATTTTTAAAAAAATATGGTGAAATAGCTCAAATAAAATTAAATAGATACATAAATATATTTTAATTTGAAAATAATGTGATTTTTTAATCAAAATGCGACACATCTGTCTCTTATTGATGTGGATTCCCAAAAATGAGATGGTAATCAAGATTGCACCTCCTAATCTTTAATTTTTAATGGGTCCACGTTATAAATGCTTTATATAGTATTATAGATATAGATTAATATTAACCAATAAAATGAGTAATCATTTATCAGTGATGAAAAGGAAAAAAAAAATAAACTATATTTTATAGCAATATTGTCAAATTACAAACCGGCAAATATCTTAATTGAGATATGATCCCGTGGATAAATGTCATTTAACTTGCATCATTATATCTGTGGATGTGATTATTTCCTAAATAAAAAAAATAACAAGCAAAAATTACACGGTGTGTTGCTGCAGGTGCGATAATTTTTAGGTCATTGTTAAGGGCCATAATTTTTATTTTTATTTTTTATTTTTTTATTTGCTGGGTTTATTTTTTCGGGTTCTCATGTTTAGTACTTGATTTTTTTTTTTGCAAATATTGTGCTCGTTTTGTTCTCGCAATTCAAAGATCTTTCCGTGGGTTATTTTTTGGTAGGAAGACTCGATAGATATGTGATCATATATAAAAAAACGTAAATAGTTAGAAGACGATGGTACGGTTTTGTACTTTTTTTTTTTTCTATTTATATTAAACTTCAGCATTTTTTATAAAATCGTTTGCATATCAGAAGCATTGCAATATTGGACTCGTTTTGTTAGTCAATGGCTGAAGTTCTTTACGCGGTTATTTTTTATCGGAATGAATAGGTAGATATATGTTATTATATTTGATAAGTAAAGTTTGCGGTTGTTTTAATTTTACGCGGGTTCATTTTTTCGGTCTCATGTTTAATAACTTGATTTTTTGCAATATTGGCTGTTCTTCGTTTCGCAATTCAAAGGATCTTTACGTGGGTGGTTATTTTTTGGTCGGAATATGACTCGTTATATTATTGTGTTATACATATAAAAACGTAAATTGTTAGAAGGACATTGTACGTTTTGTAATTTTTTTTTCTATTTATATTAAACTTCAACATTTTTTATAAAATCGTGGTATAATCAGAAGCATTGCATAATGGAATCGTTTTGTTGCACTGCGAAGATCTTTACCTCGGGTTTTTTTTCTGAATGAATAGATAGATATTATGGTTGATATTTGATAGTAATTAAAGTTTTTCGCATGTGTGCGGGCCACAGGCCGAATATTATTTTGTATTTTTTTATTTTGTCGCTGGGTTTTTTTTTTCATGTTGTTATGTGTTATAATTTGATTTTTTTTTGCAATATTGGGATCGTTTTTGTTAGGCAATTGAAGATTTTCCGTGAGTATTTTTTTGGTAGGATTGATCGATCTAGATCAGTGTTATAATTAGAAAAAAAATCGTAAGTAGTGAAAAGCCCGTGGGCTACTGTTTTTAATTTTTTTTTTATATATTTAATTCAACATTATTGTTTATAAAACGTGCGGTATATCAGAGCATTGCATATTGGGCTCCGTTTCGTTCGCAATGCGAAGATCTTTACTTGCGGGTATTTTTTATTGATGTGAATAGGTAGATATATGTTTATATTTGATAAATAAAGTTTAATATATAAAAAAGTCGTATATTTTATATTTGTCGGGTTTATTTTTTCTAGGTACTCTCAGGGTTTAATAGTTTTTTTTTATATGGGCTCATGTTGGGCCCTCATGTCGGGTGAAGTAATTTTTTATTGAATAGTGTGTTTTTTTTTTTGTGTTTAAAATTTTCATTTTTTTATTTTTTAATTTGTACGGAAATTTTATTTTTTCAGGTCTATTGTTTAATAGTTTGTTTTTTTATATGGGACTTAGGTGTTGTGGTCTCATGTTATTCTGTCGTTAATTTTTTTTTTGTACGGGTTTTTTTTTTCAGTCTAATGTTTAATAGTTTTTTTTTATATGGGTTATGTGTTGGGGTATCATGCGCCGTATTTTTTTTTATCTGAAATAAGTCAATACTTTTTGTAATTTTTTTTTCTATTTTTGTACGCGAGCGATATTTTTCTTTTTACATTGCCTAACAAAAAATTGCCTAAAAGAAAAAAAAAAGCTAAATGGGCCGGCCCAAGTTTGGGAGCCCAACTACCAGCCCATTTGATACGACGTCGTATCAAATGGGTTTTGAGTATAAGTATAATATTATAAGTGTGTTTGTAAAGAGTATCAGCGAGTAGTAGTTGTGAGTGTAAGGAGAGTTACGGTTGTAGTAAGTCGCATCGCGTTGGCCGGGCGTTATTACATCGTTGTCGGCGTATGCCAATGGCGGTGGTTTCGGCGTCTAGTGGTAAACTCGTGGTTGGGGGTTTTTTTTTAAAAATATTTTATTTTTCACCCTGAAACGGTTTGTTTATATTTTACCCTCCTCCCCCCCTCAATTTTGAAAAGTTTCATTTTACACCCAACTAGTTTTTTTTTTTTAAAATAAAAAATTTTCAATTTACCTTTTAAAACGGCTGAATTTAAAAAAAAAAATTCATTTTACCCCCTCACTCAACTCACTATATATACAACACATTACCAAATAAAATTCAATAACAAATTCACCAAACTCTTCAATACAAATAATTATAAATCTTTTTACAATAAAAAATGTTCCGAATTCCCACAACGTTTTATGAATTCCCTCACCGAGGTCGATGACGCCGGGAACAGTTTCAACAATAAACAGATAAAAACATGTTTTTTTCGATGGCATTATTCACAAGTCCTAAACGTGGAATTTCAAATCTACAACCCAAAGCCTACCATCATTCAACTCAGAATTTCCCAATCATCACTCACATCACAAGTCGATTCGCCAAAAAAAAGGCGATCGCAAGAATATAAAAATGTCAAAAAGCGGGAAAAAATTGTTGAAGACGGACCGCAAGAGCTTTTTAGGTGTGTAGTTAGGTAGCTGGTGGGTGTTGGATTACCGGGTTCGAAAAGAATTGCTTGCAACATGTTACGTGACAGTTTCGGGAAGTTAATAATGTTGGAAGTCACAAAAGGCATGAAAACTTTTAGGTTTCAGGTTTTTGACGAGTTCAATTCTGAAAAAAATTTCAAAATCGTCAAAGGATATGTTGACTTGCAAATGGCATACGTCTGAATGCCAATCTGCCAAAAGTTCACACGCATACGCGTAAAACGGACCAACGTTTGGGAAAAAGTGGCACGGACAACGATGTGGATTATTTGAAACGGGCTCAAAGTATTTACCGTTGTCGAGCCATAAAGAGGTCGCGTTTTCTCAGAAGATGCGTGGGCGTTCTGAGATTCCACCAGGATGGGAGCAACGCCGAACAAGTTGATTAACGGAGACGTCACCGGGGATACCCAGAGGATTATTAGGTCACGATGCACGGACCACGATTGACAGGCACAACGACGGCCTGCCAAGATAAGAAAACCAAATCCGGACGGCCAAGGCGAGCTCCGGTGGGTAAGTTGCGCGTTCGATCCACAATTTGAGGAGTTAATGAAGCTGTGATTGTCTGAAACGGGAAGCGCGTAAAGGGTTTTCGAAGACAAGCCGAAAAAAAAGACAGCCACTAATGCGGTTGGAGGAGTGAGGTTTATTGTACCTGCACCAAGAATTTGGCACGACGACGTCGCTATTCGGATCAAGAAGCAAACAATTAATCAAAAACAAAATGAGAATTGATTGGGTGCGAGGGACGTCGGAAGACGACAGACGTGTAGTAGTTTTTTTTCGTAATGTTTTTATTTTTTTTTTTAATTTCGTAATGTGTTTTTTTTATGTAATTTGTATGTTTATTAATTGATTTGAATTTGTTAGTTAGTCTACAATATGAAAATTGTTTAGGGGCGTTTTATGATAAGAGAAGAGGTGTGTTGGTGTTATTGGTGTTATGAGTTAGGGGAGTCGGTGTTGATGTTGATATTATATGATGTGACGCGACGTGGCAGTCAAAAAAAAAAATGTTGTTATGGTTTTATACCAAGAGTTTGGCTGACACGAAATCAGTAGTTGCGCTAATCTCCCCAAGAGGCGTTGGATGCGATAAATTTTCTAAGACCAATTTGCTAGTTAAAAATTAAGATATATGCAGCCGCATAGTTTATGCTCAATAGTGTGTAGTTGCAATACTACATATTGCAGCCGCCTAATTGCTTGTTAGCTTATAAAATCGCTTCCTAAATATTGATTGATCTTACATAGAACTTATGGATGTTTTCTTTATAGGTGCCTTGGAATGACAAAAACCCTTTCACTACTAAGGAGTTGGACGACATCGTGAGCTCGTGCATTTCAGTGTGTGGCATCTGATTAGCCATCATGTTAGTATTTAGGAAAGGTTGGCATGTCATCATGTCATTTTGTATATCTCCTTTCCCATAGCTCAACAAAACACTTGCTGTGAAACTGTTGTGATGTTGAATTAGTACGTAGTATTTAGTATGCTTGTTAGTCCATAGGACCTGCATGACACTGACACTGATGTGAAACTTATCTTTGATCTCCAATCCATTGCTTTTGTTACAATATTGTTTTTGTTGGTTGTGCTTGTTTTTTTTGTTCTGGGTGGCATTGTACCTGGAAACAGTGGTATTTAAAAAAAATCTGAAAAAAAAACAGTTCATAGAGCCATGTTTCGTAAGCAAAAAACAGGGGCCTATGCTAATAAAAAAATTGTTTTTTTCAACTACACAGAGCCAGGTTTTCAACCAAGACATCGGGCTTTATTACGCATCATAAAGCCTGTTCCTCTAACCGGGCTCTATGGCAATTTCTCATAGAGTCCCTCCCCCTTTGTGCCCTCATGAAAAACCGAGCTTTATCACCATTTTTAACCGGGCTCTATGTCATTTTTTGTAGTAGTGCTAATCTCCACATGCTACACTTTTAAGATTTTACATTTAGAGTGCACACTAGCCCGTCATAGCCAAATTTTGCCACCTATGACGCCGTGATACTTGTTATAGTTGCTCCAGAGGCATCGTGTTATAAACTCATAGCCATCTCAATGGCTATTGTTTTTCAGCACTTTCTTTTTGTGAGTGAGTGAGGTTATTTTGTGGTGCGTTATAGAAATGTTATTGAGGAAGGTGTTTTTTGGTTTTGTGTTATATAAATGGTATAAGGTAACGATAACATGACGACGCCTATATGAAAAATGTAAAATCTAGTTCTTTTATTAACAAAAATACCAACTTTTTTTGCATCTAAAATTTTAAAACGTAAATCTTTAGAGCAATACGGATTAATAAATGTCAAAGATGCTTGTACATATTTGCTCGTGAGTCGTGACTTTGTTTTCTAAATCAGTTATATTTTTATATTGTTGGTTTATTTTTTAATAAAGACAACATCGTCATGTATGGTAGCTAGGTTATTTTTTTAGCATATCAACATTAATACTTTATAGGGTTAATTGCTTAAAAATATACTATACTTGTCACTTTTTGTCATTATATGTAGACAACTACTACCTCCGTCCCACATTAAGTGTCCACTTGACTTTTTCAAAGTCTTTTTTCTTCAACTTTTACCTTAATGATTTCTTCTTATGTTATATGATACTTGATGCAAGATATATGAATGGATAGAGTTTTGAATATATTTTTCGTTGGTAGAATTTTCGTTCAATATTATATAACACAAACAAAAATATTTATGGTCAAAGTTGAGGAAAAAAGACTTAAAAGATTCCATTGTGGACACTTAATATGGGACGGAGGGAGTATTTTTTTTGCCATTGTGTCGTTTAACTTTTAAATTCATGCTATTGTGTGTATTTTTGTGGACCATTTTTTTTACCCTCACGTCTTTTTCTAAAATTTTTGAAGGGTTAAAATGGTTATTTTATCATGCAAAAATAGTCGCTGAATACAACAATTAGCTACGGAATTCAAAAGTTGAGCGACACATGACCAAAAAAATAAGTTGTTTACCATACAAGATGACAAAAAGTGGCAAGTATAATACATTTTTAGGCTCACATTAATCTCCTCTTGTATGATAGTTTAATCTTCGGGCGTGATGTTATTGCTACCCTGTAGCTAGCTTACACCCAATTTAATTTTTTTCCCTCTCTTTCTTTTCATAACGACAGGACAAAAAAATGTTATTATTATTTGAACAAGGTTTTTAACCCGCGCTTCGCTGCGGAGCGCGGGGTTATTCGTTTTCGGTGATGTGTCCATTGTAGCAGATGTATAAAGTATATTGGTAAAGGATGTTTAGACTACATATGCATCAGGTTTTGTGGTTGTTCTCTATGTACATTAGAACCTAGGGGGAAAAAAGGGTTCTGGTAGAATAGAACAGACACCGTCGAGCCAAGAGCACTTTCATTCCTTTTTCACTTCACAAAACCCAAGACTCAGTCTTGAAAATGACCCAGTAACCAAACTTTGCCAGTAAGTCAATCATACGACTAAGTCCTGCAGAATTCATATAAGAATAACCACATATGTTGTTAAACCGACAAAAAAAAACAACATGATTTAAAAAGGATATACTTACATATGGGGCCAAGTGGTTGATCACCACTGGTAAGAAAACACTTATCAGAAAGTCTTGACGAAGATGATGTAGGCTCATTCAATGGGCAGAAATTGAAGATGTCTTTGAGCCTAGGCAAGAAAAGAAACAACAAAATACACCCTTTTATAATCCAAACACATGCTACATTCATAGAGCACTTCACAAAAATTAGAGAGAAACACCTCATTCTTCGTAAATGGTGTAAATATATCAAAAGAAACATATCTAATGCATGGACCAAATACGACAACAGGGAGGATAAATACTAATGTCCATATTATACATGTTGATATGTACGAATAAAAAAAACAATAAAAGTGTTTGTATTCTTTATAAATAGCGATAAGGAAATAAGCACTTACAATGAGCAATCCCAACCACCCTCTTGATATAGGTTGTCTTTTACCTACGGTGGTTCTAACATGTGGCCTCCTAAACTACTTGTTAAATATTATTCTGTATTTTTAAATGGTTACAAATGTCGTTGCATAAAAGTATGATAATAAACCACATAACGATTATCTAATGCATCACTCATACAATGCAACATTCGTATGATCTGATAGGTTTTACTATTTAAAAGACAACCTTCTATATTGACACAAGAAAGTTATGTTTCACTTGTTATGCAAATTTAACAAAATTTAGAACTCTTTAAAGGGGTGTCTGGATTTAGCTTATTTAGGCTGAGCCTACCATTTATCATTTTTAAACAACTTACCCGTTACCACTGATCATGTATTGCAACAGGCTCTGCTTGTTCGACTCTATCGAGATGTAACTGGTTCACCTCAGTCCTGCATTCACAAATAAATTGTGCATCATGTCATCATTATAAAGGTTGTGTTGTAACTCTAGTTCAAGTTTGAGTTTCATTTCTAGTTTACCCAACATGCAATTTCAAACACCAATAAACACATTTTCCAAACACCTTAAAGTTGGGATAAGCTACTTTATACTACTCATAAAACGATGCTTACAATATTTATTTTTACATGTTCATTAATACTACATATGCTTGAAACTGTACCTTAACAAACGCAAGCCGGAGCTTTTGGACCACTTGCAGGCTCCTTGCCTTGAGCATTTCCAACACACACTGCCAGAGCAATAGTACCATTCTGATTGATGAAGTCTTGAGCCTGCCATTTATGTGAAGTAATATCAAACAGTATAGTGTGCGGTCCTATAGTGAGACACCAAACTTAACCAACATTTCATTTTTAAATTAGAGACAGATGTACCTGGTTCCATGAAATCTTCGTTGTATTTTCGCTAAAAAAGAATGGAGAATGTAATCATTTTTTTACTTTGAGGCTCAGATAAATGAGAAATCGCATATGAAAATACGGCCGCCATGGCTGCAAACTTAGCAAGTTTGTCCCGCCAAGATGCACGTAGTCTAAATTTTAATCGAACCCGTTTAGGGACGCTCAAATATTATCATCACAGCCTCTTAATGGAATACCACACGTCTAGAAGTGTGAATACATAAGGATGGGGCGCCAAAATTAGGGTACTATAATGAAGACAGGATCGGGTATAAAGCGGGTGGGCTGGAGCTCCCCGGATCGGAAACACTAATCATTTTTCTAATGTGAGGCTCAGAAAAGTGACAAATCGCATATGAGGATACGGTGACCATGGCTGCAAACTTAGCAAGTTTGCCCTGCCAAGATGCACGTAATCTAAGTTTGTCGAACCCACTTAGAGACGCTCAAATATTATCATCACAGCCTAACGATTATCTAATGCATCACTCATACAATGCAACATTCGTATGATCCGATAGGTTTTACTATTTAAAAGACAACCTTCCGTACTGACACAGGAAAGTAATGTTTCACTTGTTACGCAAATTTAACAAAATTTAGAACTCTTTAAAGGGGTGTCTGGATTTAGCTTATTTACTAATGTTTATAAACATATACCAAGATGCATATGAAAGCAAGCTGACTATGGGCGTGGATTAGTATAGGGGACTGCCTTTTGTCTGAAATCGTCGCACGCTGATCAACAACGCCACACACCACGAACGGTGGCAACGAAGTAATCGACGACAACGAAGAGACTATACCGTCGGTGATGCCAAAGTTACAACACCAACATAATCACAAATGACACTATATGGGTTAAATATGAAATCAGGATATGCTTGCCATGGCTGCAACTAATTTCACTACTCGTCCAAAATTTCAGAAACAACTTTCTCACAACTGAAAATAAACTCGAAAAATACATTCTCTGTGTTTAAAATTCTTATTTTTTTAAACTGAAATAATGAAGTAGTCTGGCTAGACATTCGACCCACCATGGCTGCGAACACAACTCTCGTAGTGCTGCCTTGCTAAGATACGGGTCATTTTCACCCATGGTGATCCAGCAAGCTATTAAAGCAAAAGATCTATAAACGTACAAAAGTTAGAATATTATCTTCATGGCCAATGTGAGCCGTGACAGTTCATATAGATATTCACACAACACCAACCAAGCATCAAGAAAGCATCAAAAAAGGTATGTAACCCGTCATGGCTGCAAACACCACGCTCGTAGTGCTGCCTTGCCAAGGTGCGTGGTCACTTTCTTCCTTTCCCTGTTTATATGTTTTCTTAAATATTCACGTCAGTCATCAAATTCTGCATACCGTACTATTTTATTTGCAGTTATCGAACGCAAAAAGAAGCTGAGGCCTGCGAGCGTGAAGACGGCATCAAAAACCCGTAACGGCTGCAACCATGTGGGCGCCCTGCCAAGATATGGGTTTCAGTAAACCACGCCTCCCAAAACAGTAAACACAGAAAGAATTCATCACCGCTTTAGTTACCATATCACATAAATCACTATCGAACCCATCTGTACTCATCATAACCACTCACAAACGATATCACCATCACTCTAATCACATAAAAACTAATAGGAAGCGCAATAAGCAACACATATTTGCAGAACATAAGCCAAATGTGGGCTGGCATCCTTCATGTCCAATTCATTTGTTTCTACAAACACGTGCCACAAAAAACATGCAAACTACTCATCGGAAAACCATCAAGAAAGGGCAACATAAGCATACGCGTGTGACGGTGAACCGTAAATCTTAATTTTAAGTTGGGACAACAACAATGCACTGAGCAGTAGTATCAACCGTGCATTAAAATAAGGAACTAAAAGGGCGTTTGGATTAGTTTATTTTGTAGACTCGTGGGCCTATTTGAATTTTAAAAAACCTCATACGCCCTTTTTCAGCTTATGAAGTTATTAGGCCGACCCGCTGAGCTTATGGTATTATATAAGCCATAAGCTCATAAACCAGAAAAAATGACCCTATAGTACATCCATCCATCAACCGTCAACAGGTAGCATAGCCAGGAGCTCAGATAAGAGCTTCACATATAAATCTATCACGGCTGCATACCAAATAGGTAGCCAAGCCAAGTGATAGATCACTCATGTTCATCATCGCCCTTTGGCAATAATAACCATAAAAATGGTTAGCACAACAGGTAAACCAACAAATTGTTGCAACCCCGCACCAATTATATAACTTTACAGTTATCATAGTAATAGGAGTAATTCATCAAAATTAGAAAAAACACCTAAGCACAAACGCCTGAAAAAAATTACCTATAATTAAAGTCAAAAATTGCTTCCGATATTAAACACAAAATTAAACAACATACCTGCATGTCACTCAAAACATGCTTACCCAATGGTCGTATCAGTTTTTTTCAACTCGTCTTCTCAACCACCATCCCCACAGCTTCAAGACTACCACCGGCATAAAACACCAAAACTCAGCATCGTCACACACTAATCCACATCGCCACACACCATGGACGGTGGCAACAAAGAGATCAGCGGCATCGAAGAGAGTAAGTGGTGAACAATCTAACAACACTACTTACAGATGTGTCTACGGCGGTCGGAAAGAGGAGAAAAAAATTAAGAAAGATGTGTAATGAAAACAATATATATCCAAATAAGAATTGAGATACAGGTGGCATTCATGCATCATGAACATCTGGGAGAGATGAGAGAATGAAAGAGAAGGAGTGGATATGAGAGATGAGAGAATGAAAGAGAGAGTGGAGTAGAAACGGGTCGGGTCGGGGGGCATTAATGATCTACCTCGGTACAACAATCTTAATGTTTAATTATAAGGTATAATTTGCGATTTGCAAATTTACTGATTTTGCGATTTATATATTTTTACCTTGCAACATGTATTTCAAGAAAATATTATGGTCTAGTGATAATTTTGTTTGTTGATATTGCTAAGACTCTAGGTTTGAATCTTGTAAGCATTACAATTTTTAATAAATCGAATTTTAATTACATGCTCGTATGGCTTTAATAATTATGCACCAAATATTAAAAAAATTAATGACATAATTGAAGGATGATAAGGCATTATGACGTGGCAGTGGGATGCCAAGAGGAATAATATGAGACATGCCTCCTTATATATATATATATATATATATATATATATATATAGTTAAGATCAAATAAGAAAAAAACTTAAAATGAGAATGATAAGAAGAAACTATAACTACACATTTTAGATGCATCTACAAAAATGGATGCATCTCCTCTTAAAATTCTCACTCCTATTTAAAATGTGTGGCTAGAAATCCTTCTTATTCTTCTCATTATACTTTAGCCTGAAAAAATTAGGGCATCTGTTTGGTTTTTTAGGACATTTGTTTGGTTTTTCTAGGTTTTCATTCCCTTTTGCAAAAATTTCTTCACGAGTTTTGTAATCATAGAATTACAGAAAATGTATAAAAGTGAACGACCCGATTGAGAGAATTCCTATAGGCTGTTTTTGGCGGTATCGATTAACAGATATATTAAGGTCCAAGCTTTAATAATCACTCGGAATGCCACTATACTCGAAAAGACATGTATATCAATCTTGTACATCCATACTGTTAACGAATATTTAGACAAACAAACATTTCATAAAGTATTAACACAAGTTAATTTATGATTTTTTGCAGGCAAGTAATATAGTTTTATTAACCTCATGATACAAAATCTATATTTGTTTGATTAACAGTTTCACATGATATAAAAAGATGTCTAGTAAGTAATGTCCGTTTTTTAAATCGATTCGAGCATTTATATTGCGGAAATATAAGCCAATCTTTTCACTGCAACAAGAACTTGTTTTCATCCATACTCCAATTATAGACTAATTTATATACAATGTGTTGAGTTTGTTTGAGATACGCTTGTAATTATTTGTGTATATGTTAACAAATTTTAAATAAATAGAAAAACATCATTGTTGAAGTTTTTGGGGCTTTATGAAAGTTTTAGTTTATCCCACATAGAAGCCAAGTCAAACTGAAAATAGGTATATATAGCTCAAGGGATTTTTTTTATTAATATTAATTACAAGTGTAACAATCACAAACATCCCATATTTGCTGTCACTTTTTTTATATAATTTAACATCTTTTTCTCTAAGTTGGTAATAAAGATTATTTTCAGTCACTTTTTTTATATACTTTAACATCTTTTTCTCTAAGTTGGTAATAAAGATTATTTTCAGAAGTGTTGTGAAGCACATGATTGACACGTGCATTCAATATATATCGCTTGTGTTCTATTTAATGATACTATTGAAAAATAAATGCAAATGGGCCACTTTTTAGGTTTGAACAGATGTTTTGCATGGCTATGCGCAAAGGTAGTCTAGATAGTCTCGATACATTTGGTAATCTAGTTCAATCATAGAAACAAGAAACAGAATCGTTAAATAATGGAATGACATAGATCCATATCTTTATTTTGGACGGCATTAGATTCAAAGGGATGGGTAAATGACAAAACCTTTTAAATGGGACTTATACGAAACAACACCAATATTTCTGGGAACATTAGCGTGTTGCTAGACGCTTACCAATGTTGTTATATTTATGTATGTACATGTCCAAGTGGGAGCTGTTTAGGAATATAGGAGCACACACATATACACAGATGATACGTTTATTGATGTAATTAATATATTCATCGTATATTAATTATATTAATATGTTTCACGAAATATTTAAAATGGTCGTTAATTATAACGTTAAGACGTATAACTAATTAATAGATGGATATTAACAAGTGAGGGACTTGTTAGTACGAAAACCAAAACCCGTAGGGTGTTGATTGTGATCGGTCAAAGAGTACAAGGGAGGAAAGTGTCGATTTATGAAACTTAAGATGGTGCTCTAATGTAACTTGAAGAACAAGTTTTGAGACTATATAAACACCCTTAGGTTCATATAATAATACGATAATATACAACCTCAAAAGAAAATTCAGTTTTCCTTTTTCTTCTTGTTGAGATTTATTAACTAGTTAAACCATTAACTACGAGTACGCAGCGGATGGATCTAGTTTAGTATCATGAATTAACACATAAAATAAAGAAAGGAATACTTACCTCTTGATCTTGATCTTGAAAACAAAGGTGGTTAAGTTACCACCTATACGGGCCCACAACAACACGTCAAACGAATACGCCACCATGTTAGTCGTTACTTCACAAACCAACAACAAAGCTCTAAGCCTTTGTTTTATAACTTTCGGTCAACAATTCTCAAAGAATAAATACTGCCAATTGCTATGAGTATATAAAGGAGAGAATGATAATCAATTGATTATCTTAATATTGCATGCATACGTATTAAATGGAAAGCATGCAAACTATGTTGCTTTTTGTTCGTCGAAACCAAGGAGGAAAGAAACGCATATTTGTGTTGAACGATAAGTAGGTTTTGTGAGTTTTAATGAATAATCATTATGAGGTTACAGGGTTTGTTTATATAGTCATCAAACCTACTTGTAGATAAACTAGGATATCCTCATAATCTTTATCATAAAACAATTCATAATCCCTTATCACCAAAAATTGATTCCAACCCCTTCTAGAACATCTATAGTGGCTGGCCAACAAGTGCGACCCACAAAGTTCGGGTTTTGTCAATTTTAGTCCATCTCTTTTATATTTAAACATTCGACTAGTTAGATAAAAAAAATAACAGTAACTAACGATCGTTAAAATTAGTTCGTGTCTAGGAAAACATGATTGTGTAGAAAGGATACCATCGGGTAACAGTCTTCATACTACCTTGCCCCTTATATGGTTGACCCACTCTTAATATATTTCAAATGCATTTAATATACTCTTAGGGGCCTTGTAATAGTCTTCATACTACCTTATTTGTGCGTTGCCTTAACGGAATATTAAATAGACGGCGGGTTCGTGTAATTCGTTCATGACTTAAGAAATAATTACATAGATCATCACAAGTGTGACAAAGCAACAACACTAGGAGAAGCAATATAGGGAGTAATACATGATTAAATAAACACAATCTTTTATTATATTGTTATCACCAGTAGTTAGTTTATTTAGTTTAATAGCTAAAACCAAAACCACCTATCCAATATATGATTTTACCTGCTTTCATAAAATACAAAAACACAAAAAGAATCTTCTCTCAACCCTTAGAATTCTGTTAGACTGTGATCAAGCCTTCCCAACCTATTCCCCTAGAGAATGATAACAACCCCCGAGTCTTGCCTATACTACCCTACAACGGTTAGGTACAATGCATAGGGAGTTGTAAAACTTCTTGTAGAAGTCCCTTACGACAACCGCAACAAGTTTTTGGCGCCGATGCCGGGGAATAGTTAGGTTTTGATCATAGTTTTGCTTAGTTCTACTTGCTTGAAACCTTTCAAGTAAGATTTAATTTTCGCATATTAGCTTTCTTGTAGTCTATCTTTTCTTTGTGTTAATTGTTTGTAACTTATTATCGTGTACCACCATGGGAGACGAGAATCCTATTCGCACTCTAGGAGACTACTCCAAACCTAGCCACGAGGGCTACATGAATACCATTGAGCTTCCCGTAGGGAACAACGTGGTACCTCTTTGATCCGACACCATCCGGTTAGTGTAAAACGGATGCTCATTTCACGGACTTCGGTCCGAGGATTCAAACCAATACCTCAAGGATTTCCTAAAGCTAGTGGACTCACTTGACCTTGATGGTAAAAATAGGGAAACAATGCGCCTGCATTTATTTCAATTTTCCCTTCGCGATCAAGCTAGTAATTGGATTGAACGTCTTCTAGTAGGATCCATCACCATATGGGAGGATCTTACTACTCGATTCCTTGCTCAATTCTTTCCACTAGGAAGGACCGTAAAACTCTACAGTGGTATCCTGATGTTCCAACAACATCATGGAGAATCTCTATCCGAAGCATGCACTCGTTTCAAGGACTTACTACAAAAAGTCCCTTATCATGGCATCGACCTTTGGCTCCAAGTCTAAATTTTTTATGACTATGTCAATCCTGTCACAAGACGAACCATTGACCAATCGGCCGGTGGCAAGCTTCGTGACCTAAAAGCCAAAGAATCCTAGGCATTATTAGAGGACATCCCCCTCTATGACAACGAAAGTTGGAACGAACCAAGGAATTTCGCTAAGCTGGTCAAGGCAATCGCATTGCCTCAAGATGTCCCGAGTACATCCAACCGCCGTCTAATCGACTCGAAAATCAAGTCCAACGCTTGATGGAAGCTCATCTTGCTCCGACACAACCTACTCAAGTGAACAAAATCACTACCTCATGTGAGATCTGCAGTGGTCCCCACAACACTCAGTATTGCATGGAAGATCCCGAACAAGCCCTTGTTGAATTCACATCCTCGCGTACCGATGAAGCGGGAGGTAAGTGGTATACTTTCAAGCCCGAGCAAAACAATCTTGGTGACACCTACAATCTGTCATGGAGAAGTCACCCAAACCTTAGGTGGAGACAACCCCAAAATTCTCAAAATAATTTTTCAAACCCACCTAACTGGTTCCAACCCAACAGTTCAATCCCAAACCGTTCCTTTAACAACCATCCTTAAAACTTTAACAATCAATCGAATCTAGAAGGACTGGTATATAACTTCATGGCATCTTAAGATGCTAGACTATCCAAGTTTTGAGCGAAATTTTAACACTCCAGCAAAGCGAGATGAGACCAACTATAGAACTGTGTTGAAGGCCATCACCGATCGAATAACGGGCAATTACCTAGCAATACGGTTAAGAACCCGAAACTGAGTACTTCCCTAATTTTGTCTGCTCGTTCTTACCCAACTCAAGACCTGCAATGCTCAAACCATGTCCATAGCTCAATCAACGCCATCACAATCCATCCCAAGCAGCCCGAAGGATCCCAAGTTAATAGACCCGATGAAGGACAGGAAGGAGAAGGCAACCTAGAAAACACCAGCTCTAACCCACACCCACACCCACAACCTGATCCGTTAGCTTCCATCACCACAGAACAGGTACAAAAGCTAAATTCAATGCTTGAATCGCTCGGATTGCTTCCCCAATCCTCCTATACGAAATTTGTCTGCTCTAAA